>BMAO01008505.1:0-196702 GCA_019973975.1 Trichonephila clavata
TAAGTTGTTTATTTACAAAAGCAGCATTCCATTTCACATTACAATCTTTTATTTACATTACAAAAATTACATTATTGTGTCATCATTGGATTTTATGTCTTACTGCTCATCGAATAGGTCTAAATTCATCAATGACCAATGTCCATGGGCAAGCGTAGTAATGCCATCATCATTAATAAACCTTTTGTCATCTTTATAGGACATAGCAAGTTTGTTTTGCTTTATGGAGTGTATTGAATGAAATTTGGATCTATAATTAAGTTCATGTCAACATATTTTAATTTTTGATTAAAAAGACAGACTTTCTAGTCCTCAAAGGTTATTTTATTTTTTAAAGTTTGTTTTTTAATTCCTTTTAATCACTTTTCAATCTTATGGTTTGTTTTGTAGACATACATTTTCGATTTTAATCCTACATATTCTGTCATAATATTTCCTTTGTTTTCATCTTTCATTTTCCCGAAGACATTTTTGTTCACTAGAGGTAAATTAAGGTATCCGAACACGTTGAAAATGATCCAATTCAGTCAAGACAGATATTTTTGTTTTTTATTTTATTGAATATAGAGCTATCTTTTGACTTTACGAAATATGCTTTATTTTGTTTCTAAGTTACAAGTTCTTAAGTTCTAAGTTTCCAAGTTACACTCAATTTTATAAAGTTAGAAAAACCGGAAGTGTGGGTTTTTGATCTTCCAGAAGTGGGCATTTAAATGACTCAAAATCTTTCATGGCGAGTCCGATAACTCCAAATATTACGAATGTATTTCTATAAAACTTTTTAAACCTGATATTTACGTTATTTTCTAGAGAATGTACTAAAATATGTCTTATTATATGAATACTTTTTGAGTTATGCCTTGTTATTTAAATAATGGTCTCATAAAAAATGTAATATTTCTTATAATGTTTACTCAATCATCTCCAAAATTTTCAAATTTTAATAAAAAATTACAATTTTAGCACATTTTCTAGACAAATGCATCTGGTTTGTTTTCGTAAAACTTTTACTAAAATATGTTTATTACTTTTTTCTCTAACTGCTTTGAAGTTTTTCAAAAATATTGCTAAAATTTAACTTATAGTTGTGATTTTTGCAAAATTCAGGTAATTTATATTAAATTTTGATAGTTAAATAGGTAATATTTATTGGTATTGAGTCCTAAAAGAGCATTTACAATGTTTTAGTATGCTATTTTGTTAAAAAGTACTCCAAAGTCTGAATGTTTGTCACTATAAAAATCATCAGTCTTTATTTCATAGATAAAGGAAACGGCGTCTGTATACATGAGCCTTACTTTCGAGTCGTAACGGTGTTTCATGTACTCATAGTGAAAAGAATAAATTAGGACTTTTGATAAGTCTAAAATCGCCCTTCCTACCTGTATTGGTTTCAAGAATTTGATTTGGGTTTTTTTTTTTTTTTTTTTAAAGATGAACGGCCATTAAGTTTCAGAAAATATTGTACGACGATTAAAATTTGGTTTCGCTATTAACTTTCGAGCTTGCTCTTCTGTTGAGCATAAACGTATATCTACTCTTCTTCTTACAATTTCCATCGTTTTCCCGAATATGCTGTTAGTCATTAGTTTGTAAAAATCCCTTTGAAAGTCATTTACAGCTTTAGTTCTTAACTCTGTATTGTAATCTATGTGATTTTTATAAGCCAAGAAGACTGAAAAAACTTTAAACCACGATGAATTTTTTTCAAGACTAACCCTAATTTTAAATAAAGCTTTAAATTTGAATAATGGAGAATATATTTTGTTTTGGGTCCCAAAGTAGTTAAAAGTCTAGGTTCTCTACAATTAGGGGGGGGGGTATTTTCAGGGGCAAGGGTAAAATCTGAATATTTGTCATGCAAATCGGAAGGGTAGTCAAGATCCATTTCCCAGATGTAACCTACATCGGAGTCATGTAGTCAATTAAAATATGTTGACATGAACTTAATTATAGATCCAAATTTCATTCAATACACTCCATAAAGCAAAACAAACTTGCTCTGTCCTATAAAGATGACAAAAGGTTTATTAATGATGATGGCATTACTACGCTTGCCCATGGACATTGGTCATTGATGAATTTAGACCTATTCGATGAGCAGTAAGACATAAAATCCAATGATGACACAATAATGTAATTTTTGTAATGTAAATAAAAGATTGTAATGTGAAATGGAATGCTGCTTTTGTAAATAAACAACTTACTTTGTATCTTTTTGTGTAATCCTTATATCGAAATCAATTTTACAATTTGTTGTTCTCCTGTAATATATATATATATATACAATTGTAATGTAAAACGCAATACAAGATGTTGATTTCTGAATAAACAATTTACTTTGTATCTTTGCTGTGTATGTGTAATCATTATACCGAATTAAAATTTACAATTTGTTATTAAAGCAATGTATAATAAATATTTTTTTTTTATTTCTATTCAATTAAGAAAAAAATAATGTAACTAAATGGTTATTGCAATGAATAGTTATACAATTTATACTCTTTGGAAAAGGCAAAGAATTTGCTTTAAACACATAAACATAAATTTTTCCTTACTTTTATACAAAATATATTTAAAATATCAGTTATGCTTAACATACTTAGATAATTTGTTTGAAAGACGTATATTGATATTTATCTTTTAAAATGACACTATTTCAACATAAATTAAACTAGAAAGCAGTATGAAAAAAAAATATTAACACTATAACCGTATAAAAAAAAACCCAATTTTTTTAGATTTATAAAACTAAACTTTTTAAAGCCAAATCTTGTCGGAAACTTATACAAAATATTTATACAGTATTTTTTTTTCTTACTTTTGTATGAAATGTATTTAAAATATCATTTACGCTTAAACATTCTGAGAAAATTTGTTTGAAAGACGTATATTGATATTTATCTTTTAAAATGAAACTTTTTCAACATAAATTAAACTAGAAAGCAGTATGAATAAAATTAACACTATAACCGTATGTATATATATATATATATATATATATATATATATTATATATATATATATATATATATATATAAACCATTTTTTTTTCTTTCAGATTTATAAAAATAAACTTTTTAAAGCCAAATCTTGTCGCAAACTTATACAAAATATTTATACAGTATTTTTTTTTCTTACTTTTGTATGAAATGTATTTAAAATATCATTTATGCTTAAACATTCTGAGATAAAGAATTTTTTAAATATACCCACACTTATTTTTAAAAAGAAAGTATCTCAACATAAATTAAACTAACAAACAATATAAATAAAATTAACTCAAATTAAACATTTAAAAAATCATTTTATTCAGATTCTCATACTATTCAAAATAATCAGGTGGATGTAACATTTCTCTTACTTCTCTTAAAATATTATCTAGGCAAAGATTTTCCAAAAATTCTTCAGTTACAAAATTTATAAATTCCAATAATAAAATGTGCTCATTTTTTTTCTTCAAAAAAAAGATTATAAAAAATATTCAAGAAAACGATTTAAAACATTCCACAGCCATCTTGTAGAATCAAGATCAGACCCGCCGCCTACGCCGCCTCTACAGGAGAAAAACAACTCAACTCCCCCCATCAACTCGAAAACCAAAGCCATAGCAGGAGTAAAACAACTCAACTCCGCGCCTTCACAGGAGGAAAACAACTCAACTCTGCTGCGCCTGCGCGCCTTTACCGCAGAATCGGCAGCCGATTCTGCGGTACGCCTGCGCCTGTGCCTGCGCCTGTGCCTGCGCCTGTGCCTGCGCCTGCGCCTGCGCCTTTACCGCAGAATCGGCTTTTCTTACCTACTTATATGTAACTACTCATGCATTTTAAGCTTATAAAGACGTAAAACAAAAATAACATGAAATTTAAAATGTCAGTTGTAGTAAAGTAAAATTGATAAGTAGAAATTTTCTTTTATCATAAATGTTTTTTTAATATTGGGAAAAGTTAATGCAATCAGTGTTTTAAAAATATAGATAGATACTTGCATCTCAATTTCTATATGATCATGCTCTTCAGTATTGAACTGATTTATTCCCTGGTTTCTGGAAAAATAGTGAAATGTGAATCTCACAAATTATTAAAATTTATTGTATGTTCTTCGCCATACACCATTATACATTTATAGATGCATATTTTTTAAAGTACACATGAACTTCATTAATTTACTTGTATTTGTAAGTATATTGTTCTGAAAATTACAAAACAATGACTTTGCTGAGCCAATTCCGTTTAAAATTCTTATCTAGGTGCTTGTTAAATTAGTGAAAATAATTATATAAAGAGATAAATGAAAAAACGTAGGGGAATTCAACTGCGTACTTTTTCATCAGTTAGAAAATCAGAATAGGTCCCAGAAGTAGTACCTTGGTTTATTTTTTCGTGTCTGCAAAATTGAAATGCTTTGAAGTTGACGCATTTATCAACATACAGTATAATAAAAATTCAAATGACTGCAGCATAGAAAATGTATAGATATATATTAGCATTATACACACACAGTTAGGAAATGAACAAAATTATGATATGATATTTCTATAAATTAAAAAAGTATTTTGTATTGCTACTAAATGGATGGCAAAATTTAAGATTGAGATTTTATTCCAATAAAATTTAACACAACAAAGTTCGTTATTTAGACAGTTCAGTTTCAAATTTTTGTCCATACTGCTTATAAAATTGTCGATAAAGTAACAAAAGCAAGTAATATAAAAAAATAACAAGTCATTCCTTCTTAGGTAAGAATTTTATTTTAGTTACTTTTTGTCAAATAATTACAATTAATATATATAAATATGTGTATACATATGACAGAATCACAACATTAAGTGGAAATTATTTTTTTATTAATTATCTTTAAAGTATTGCATTGCTATCCAAAACAAATGTGTTTCAAATTTCAGTTCAACTGAATGTTTTATTGGACACAAGTCGCCAAAATGGTCGCTATGTCGCCAAAAATGATGCCAACATAGATGTATTTATAATTCTTAGAATAATTGTTTGATTAATTGTAATTAAATTACTGTATTGTCAACCAAAATAATCATGTACATAAAATTTCAGCTCAATCGAGCGCTTCAAAATGTATTTTACTAACGATTGAAAATTTGAACAAGATAAATAAATATCGAGAGTGTGAACTAATAGTAGGAATTGGGGGGGGGGACCCCGTAGGTATATATAATCAACTACATACTTAACAAATACAGAACATTCAGAATAGATCACAGAAGTGGTACCCTGATCTGTGTATGTTTGCAAAATTAAAATTCCACGAATTCGAAATGTCCAGAAAATATTTCAGACTCTTTTTAAAACTTTAAAAGTCGTCAGCGTATTTGATAAAAAAAATATTGAAAATGAAATAATTAAAAGTACACACATTTCAGTCGAAAATTCTTTTAGAACATCTTTTTTCATATGTTTTTGATAGTAGATGCAAATCCGAAAATTCCGCCAAAATACTCAGTCGAATGAAACACGTGGCTATTTGTTTTGTTTATCATCACGTGATTATGACGTCAGGTGTATTGAGTTCATTGTGATGAAGTAAAATATTTATATTTTATTTTGTCTATTTCTTATTTTAATAAATATGTTTAAAAATACATAACACATGTACAATTTTAATTTTTAAAAGTTTTGTTGGGAAATCTTCAATAACGTGGGCTGGATTTTCTACCACCAAATTCTCTCGTATCCTTGAGAGGAATCGGTTTGTAGTAACCATATGCGATACGATTCTCCTCAGAGAAAACTCCGCGTAGTAATACATTGTATTCCTGACATTCGGATTTTCATTTCAGTGTTGATGTTTTCTGAAAATATTACTAGTATAATTTAAAGGGTAGGTTAAACGATTTCTCGAATTTCCATTTTAAACTTTTTTTATCTCAAAATGAGATTAAAAAAAACTTTATGTACATGACAACTAAGTTACGTTTCAAGTTTTTTCTTTTCAAAGCAAAGAGTTATTATTTAAATTCGAAGCTAAATTACATTATTTTTATAAATACGAGACATAAGTATCAAAGGAAACATAGTTTTAATTTTTTGCCAGAACAAAGGAAAATAATTATTTATAATAATGAAAAAACACACATTTTAGTACAATCAGTGCAGATTGTCTAGTCAAACTAATCCAGAAATCTCAAATCTACTATCCTAAATATCTATTATTTGTTTTATCTCATCATTACCTTAATTTTTAAAGGAGATAATCACTCAGATTTTTCGAAATAATCGAATGCTTTTCTGAAAAAATTTTCTTCCTTTATATATATTCAGAGATGATTTATTTTTTAAAATCATAGATTATTTATATTGGGTTTTTTTAGATATAATAGTTACAAGGGTTTTATTACAGATTGGAAGGGAATATATACTTATATGCAGTACAATATCTTACACATTTCATAACTTTCATTATATTTCTCTTTTTTTTTAACTACAGATTTTCGAAAAAATAGCGATTTACAAAAAGCTGTTGATATTGTATGAGTTCCTGAATAGTATAAGAAAATTCATTTCTGCTCCTGATAATAAAAGTGGCCGCGGTAACCTAGTGGTCAAGTTAACGGACTCGTGGCCGGTGTGTCATGAGTTCGAGCCCAATACCACTGAAGACCCGCATTGTAGGGGGGGGGCAATGCATAAAAAATCTATCGATGCTTAACCTTTCTCTCGTTGGTGTGGTGTAGAAGTTAGGAGAGGGGTTGCCAGCTCAGGTGTTGTCCTCGTCACTTGACCGTGGTTCAAAATTACGAGGTCCATCTTCAAAAACCCTCGAGTAGCTGAATAGCGTCATGCTTATATTTATTCACTCAAGATAATAGATGGATTGAAAATAAATCTCGGATTATCCACGTATAATAAAGCTAGAATTTTCAACAACCAAAACATCACGGCTTCTAGGATTCCTGGAAAGGGGTGACTGTAAATTGATATCTTTGCTGCACCACTTTGAATGGACAGGAAATTCATCAATCAAGAGTTCATTAAGGATATAAACATATTAATCTTAAATTAAGATTTCAAAATTTAGTATTTTTTTTATGAAACTAATCAAAATAAAAACTCTAGAATTAACTAATGTCTTTTTGAATCCTCCTTGATATTATTCCTTTTAATTACTTTTGCAACTTTACATACATCTGTGTAAAATAATTAAATGATTTTTTTTTTCTAAACAGGACATAAGATGTAAAAATTATTTTCATTGAAAATGAGTGATTTCCATTTTGTACAATTTATATTTCAATATTTGAACCATATGAAACTACAATTATAGCAAAAGTTCTAATTGACATAGTTTAAATATCCATGTAAAAATTAAAATAGAATTGAGACAATGATGAAATAACAAAATTTATGTGCTCCTTAATCCATTGTTTTCTAATAAAAGTTGATAAACATTTAAAAACATGTAATCTCAAAAACTTGGAAAATGATTTTAAAATATCATATTATGACTGAAGGTTGAATATATTATGCCAGTTGCAAAATTTTAAAATGAATGTTGAAAAAAAGAATATGTTCTGGTTAAACACTTTTCTCCTTGCAAAAAAAGAATGAATGTTTTAATCAACAAGACTTAGATTTTTTTCAGAGGACATAGTCAATTTTTAAAAAATGATAGCATTAATTTTTTTATTTGTTTAAAGATCATAGCCAATAAAAATGTGATTAATAGCATTTTCTTAATTTCAGAACTTAAAACAAAATCAGCAAAAAAAAAGTATCAAAAAATATAAATTAATTCAGTGCTTTTCAAACTTAGGGGCGCGCCTCTCCAGTGGGGTGGGATAACCCTACAAGGAGGGTGCGAGCATGTCGGAAATAAAAGATTAATTAAGAATGTATCTATATATTAATTTATTGAAAGAAAGTAAAGGAAAATATATTCTGATATAAAAATTAATCAAATATCCATGTACACTGTTATAATATACTTATAAATTGTACAGTACAATACATTTGATAATAAATTTATCTATATTAAATTAAGAACAATAATAATTACTACCGACTTCCTTGAGCTTGCTATATACAAAATTTAATATATCTTGATAATTTGTGTTATTTATAATTAAAGTCGTATTGTAATTTCAGCGTCAAAGTACATTATTATTGCTTTCAATACAATGTTATTGTATGGGGGGGCGATGAAAATTATGATTGAAAATTGGGTCGTCAATACTTAAAATTTGAGAAGCACTGAACTTATTGGTAAACTTTTTATTTTAGATTATCATACATGGTACGATTTATAGCATACCATATTCGATTGTGTCATATGTAACATCTACGTACTAAAGTATCATTGAATTTTGTAGATAGGATGCAAAAATGAGAAAAATTTATGAAATTAATATACTTAACTATTAATCATTTGTAAGAAAATAAAAATTAACTGGATTTTTTATTTCTCATATAAAATTCTGGTTTTTTTTGGGTTTTTTTTTGTCATAATACTGTGTAACTTTTACCTTCAACCTTAAAATTCTGTAAAATATAGAGTATGTTGTACAGAAATCATTAATATAAAACATTATCTTGTAGATTATTACACATAAATTCAAATGTTTAATATTATTCAGTCAACTATATAGAAACAAATCTTTTGCGAAAAAAAATTCACAGGTCACAAAAAACAGAAATTTTTTTGTTGAATACTTTTTATATGCCACGAAAACAATAAATTAACTTTTAATTTTTTCGTATTCGTTTAATTAATAATCATTGCATTCTTTACCGTCTAATTGATTCGATCAGCTGAACTATTTTTTAGCACTTGAAAGCAATTAATCGTGTAAATGTAATTCAAGAATTGGCTCTGTGCATTAAATATCTAAATTCTACGAGGATATAATGCTTAATTATGTAAAGAAATTTAGAAGTGATACTTTAAATTTATAAGAGGACATTTTCTTTCTATACTTATAATAATCAAATTTATATTATTTGAAGACTCCTAAATTTCTTCGCGTATTCAAAGAAAAAAAAATTATTTGTGTTCATCTTTAAATTTGAACTTTTTTTTTTTGCTAAATCCTACACGGAGAAAAAAGAAATACTCAAAAATGACTACATGGACATGCTCAATTTGAAATGAGTTTGTTTATATCAGATTTGAACACATGCCTTTACAAATATGAGACATTACATGTACTCAAAATTTCAAAAAATGGTTAATTAACACTATCAAACAAATTAAAAAGATATTCAGGATTAAAAAAGTTTTTTTAATATACTGGCTACATATTTTAAAGATTGGGGTTCAACAACAAATTTAGTTCTCATAAATCTTCCGAACTATTTTTCGTTTCTACCACGCTACCCGCGGACGAACACATGAGTACTAGATTGTTTTGATTTTGTAAGGCTTTTATAGGAATTTAGCGAAAAAATGTGAAAAAAATCTTTAGATTACTTAAAAAAACAAATTTTAGGTATGTGGCTACCTTCGGAGCATTTTATTGAAACAAATTTTCAACTAAAAAAACACTTTTTTCTTTAAAAAGAGTGTGCATAGAACTAGGAATTAAGGTTCAAGTGTAGTATAGATACTTGGCGATGTCAAATTTTTTTGGTGACCAAAATCGATCGCCAAGCTACTTCACTTAGCGATAAGTTTCCCGAAGCCAGAATGAATTCGTTATCTAACCAATAATATCTATATAAAAATCGAAAGGGCCCTCTCCCCTATACTACACTTGAGTCAGGAATAAAAATACAATTCCACAAAATTTTAAATTATTTTGGATAGATTGGGAAATTTTAGTGAAAAATTGCAGTTACAGTAAACCTTGTATTGAAAATTCTAATTAATATATTCAAATAATATTAAAACTGCACACAAATAACATCATTATCTGTGCCTAGAGCCATAAGATTTACATTATTTTTTTGAAATTTGTTAATTTTTTTAAAAAAAAGCATGTTTTTTCTCACAAATTGTATGTGCAATAAAATGCATATATACATACACAGAGATTATAGTCTATAATACAAATAAAATAAAATAAAAGTTTTCTTAAAATGTTAATTCAATGTCTTAAAAAGAAATCCATTTGTGAACTTTACCGTGAAGCCAAAAAACATAGTTTCTCAGACAATGCTTTTAAAGATTTAAATACAATATGAAAAATGTTCTACCAGTTGTACATTTCTTAAACTCACTATAATTATAGCTCAAACTCTTTAGCTTCATGTTTAACTAATTTTCAACCCTTTTGCTGTTTTCTGGAGAGTTTTATAATTATAAAAATTGTCGAGTTTAGTAAAATTTTCATGAAAAATTGCAATTAGGATCTTTTACACAAAATTCTAATGAATGTATTCAAATAATATTTATACAGTACATAAATAATGGAACATCTTTATATATTAGGAATTAAAAGATATGTATTACTTTTAAAAGTTTTTTAAATATGCCAAATTTTATGCAAAAACTCGATTTTTTAAAAAATTAATGATATTTTTTACATTTAAATGCAATGAAGTACATAAATACAGTGAACCCCAAAAATGTTCGTACACTTGCAGTTTCCTATAAAATTTAATGATTTCGACTAATAAAAATTAATGTATAGAAATTGTAATTTTTTTATGATATCTGCAACTTGTTCTTAATGGAATGACATAATTATTTTTTTAAAAATAGCATAACTATTATTTTTAAAAATTAATAATCAAAAAGCTCCTGAAAAATTACGCCACTAAAGTCTTAGAACACTTAACAAAAATCTCAACATAGCTTTAAATATTGTATTTCTTTCTTAATTTAGAACTTAATAGGATATCTTTTAGTGTCCACAACAACTTTTGGACATCTTGATATAGATTTAATGAGTTTTTGTAATTTCTGCATCGATTTACCTCCATGCTTCTGTGATTATTATTTTTACTTCCCATTATGTGTTTATGTCATGTTTGGATGTATTGGATTGACCAACTTGGCACGTTATCTTGAACATTGGCATTGTTGTGGTAGTGTGTATCGTAAAATCTGGTTGGTGTATGGTGCACACTTTTAACACAAAAAATAAGATTGAATTTTATGCGTGCACGTTATATACCAGGTATAAAAATAAGAACTTTAAAAAATGTGAGCACAGGGGAAAAAATTAGATTTCTACATAGATCAAAATAATGGTTATTTAAAAGAAATGGCATTCCTTATGAACTTAAAGGGTTGCACTTCTAGATGTATACTATTTTTTACTAAAGCTTAGAATAAATGACTTTCAAACTTTAAGAGCATGACTCGCATACATCTCAGGTTTCTTCATGAAAATTGGGGTGCACATTTTCAGCAAATAAACATAAAAATTAAAAATTGCTACTTGAAAGAATAAGTGCATGTAATACGATGGTATACATGATATGCCAGATTTTATGGTAAACACATAATTTTTCTCTACCTTTCTTTAATGAGTAAAAGCATAAAATATATTTATATTGGGTTAAATATAAAGAATCTGATATATATACTTCATTTATTTTCATCCAAATAAACAAAACACTATAGTCACAATAAAGGAACCATAAAAAAAATGTAATGAAATAATTTCTTTATGAGAACTTTTAAGACATTTTCCATAAGTTTACCAATAAGCTAGAAAAGTTCTTTAAAATCTACAAGAAATTAGTCTCTTAAAAAGATTACTAATTGAAAACAAAAATTTATTTTGTAGGCTTGCCTTTTTCAAGACATGCAAGCTATTTTAAAGTTCAATATGAAAATAAAACTATTCCAATGTAGCAAAGGAAAACTTAAATTATTATTTGCCTATAAGCAAGTGCCCAAAAAATCAACAATGTGACTTATTATGAATCAAGTAAATTTCATTAAGATATGTGACTACCCAAAATTCGCAGTTTTGGTGAAAATTTTCAAAAATTACTTTTGTGTTTTTATTTTAAAGACTATACATTTAAGATTCCAAAAACACTCTATTTTTGTTTCTATGATATCTAGAAGCAAAGTTATAGCATAATTAGTAAACTGGAATTGGAGTTAACAAAACCAGATGCTGATCCCTACACAAAATATTTTTAAGATATTGAATTTAAATTTTCAGAACATGTTTTATTTAGTTCTATCTGTGTTATGAATCAAAATCTAATCTCTGTGTATATACAGTGAACCCAAAAAGTGTTCGTACACTTGCAATTTCCTATAAAATTTATTGTTTCCGACTAATAAAAATTAATATTTTGGAATTGTAATTTTTTTATATCTGTTACTTGTTCTTGGTGGAATGACATAATTATTTTTTTAAAAATTGTATAACTATTATTTTTAAAAATTCATAATCAAAAAGCTCCTGAAAAATTACGCCACTAAAGTCTTAGTACACTTAACAAAAATCTCAACATAGTTTTAAATATTGTATTTCTTTCTTAATTTAGAACTTAGTAGGATATCTTTTAGTGTCCACAACAACTTTTGGACATCTTGAAATAGATTTAGTGAGTTTTTGTAATTTCTGCATTGATTTTCCTCCATGCTTCTGTGATTATTGTTTTTACTTCCCATTATGTGTTTATATGTCATGTTTTCTTTTTATTTTAAATCTAGTTCTCCCCAAATATGCTCTGCTGGGCTAAATAAATTGATTGAGGAGGTGTTTTCAAACTTTTGGGTACAGTTATAGAGACACCAGCAGTGTACATTGAGAGCAGTTCGCTTGGCGTCATTATCCTGTTAAAAAATGAAGTCGTCTGAGATATCCAAATTTTGAGAGGATAATTTAAAATTTCTCTTTAAAATATTTAAATAGAGCTCATGATTCTCAATACCATCAAAAAATACCAATTTACCTAATTCCTGAAGCCTATTTACACCTCCCCCCCCCTCCCCCGCAAGAACACCTCTGTGTTGAAGCATGAAGGTGGAGGAGCTCTTGTTCCACATAAATTCACCGGATTAAATGCCTCATTTATTCCTTTAAAACTATTATATGTCCATCAGAACCAAAAATGTTGAATTTTCTGTCATCCCAATCACTTTCCTGTCAATTTTGAATTTTCTGAAACTTAAGTCACAAGAATCTAGTTGGATGAATGAACCATGGAAGTGGAAGTGTTCTTGCGTGGGGGCGTAAATCAGCCACAGAATTAGGTAATTTTTGATGGTATTGAGAATCATGAGCTCTAGTCAAATATTTTAAAGAGAAATTTTAAATTGTCTGTCCAAAATTTGATATTGAACACGACTTCATATTTTAACAGGATAATGAAGCCAAGCGTACTGCTCTCAATGTACACCGCTGGTGTCTTTATAACCTGGCCCAAAATTGCAACATAATATTGCAACCAATTTCACCAATATGGTTGCAATATTATGAAAGTACCAAAAATTAATACAGCTTGGGTACAAAAACTCCTGTATGCAGGTATGTTGTACACAAGTGAAAAAACATAAATCTTGGTACTTACGTATTATCACAACCAATTGGTGACATTATATGAAACAAAGCACCTGTTTGCCAATTCAGCACGTTCAACACACAGGAACTCGGAGGGTACTTGTGTATTTTTGCGACAATCGCTGACTCTAAATAACTCGCTGAGTTGGCCACCCCGATTTCCTATGTGTGGTACACACTGAATTGGCTGCCAGGTGCTTCATTTCATATAATATCGCTAATAGGTTGCAATAAGATGCAATTACCAATCAGGGTTGCCAACTTGGTGTGTTATTATTAGATTTGGCATTTGTTGTGATAATACGTAATTTGTTCAGTCTGACGTATTTGAAGCACAATTAATTTAAATTATAGTTTTAAGAAACATGCTTTTTTATCAAACTAAAAAGTAAGAAATAAATCTTAATATAAGAATAAAATGATTAACTAGAAAATTAATGTCATCGTGGTAAAGGCGTGGGGTCCTCTGTACTACATTTTTACACTAACTCTGCATTTTGGAATAGAACTAGTAAGAAATTATAACAATTGATATTGAGCACCCCACTCTTTTATATGCAGTTATTATTTTTCCAGTTTCAATTTTATTTTTTTCTGCTTTTTTCTTGGCATTTCTAAATACCTTTTGTTCTATTTCTTTAAATCCTGGCATTCATATTTTTCTAATTGGTTTTCTATAAAAAAAGTACTTATGTTTTTGCTTCTTAATGTAATTCCTTTTTTGCCAGGAATAAGCCAATCTTTTAAATTATTGTCATGTTGAGTTCTTAGTGGGAGACCATCATCATTGATTGAATACTATTGGATGCCAAAATTTTTGCAGCGATTTCAAAACCACTTCTAAAAGATGTTTAATGTGTAGTGTACTGATAGCAAATTAGTTCCTGTATATATTGTTCCAATGTGTGGTATTTTTTTAACTGTTGTTTTTATAAATGTGAAATTCAGGTAGACGTACAATATTTATAAAAATTGTATTTTTTAAATCTTTTATCTTGTTTCTAATTTATGAATGCTTTATTTTTAATTTGCACTAATTTCATTTCTGCTTGTAAGTACAAATCTTGATTTTTAATGTTTCCACTCATAATTTGTTTTAAATTTTGATATAGCTCTGAATTTTTTTTTATACATATTTTATGGATAAAATTAATCTATGAATTTCATACATTTTGCACTTTCTGCCAAAGACCATTGGTTTCACATTGTAGCTTTGTCATTATGTTCTAAATACTCATACAGGCATAGCATATCACTACATGTGTTATGCTAAATTTTGTAGATAGTCATTTCGAAAACTATATAATTATGAACAACCTTTGTAAAAATTTTACTCTAATGAGAACTTTCAAAATTCCTTTCAGAACCAGCTATCTATAAATTCTGCAGTAAATAATTTAGATGACTCGCATATCCTAACATGTAATTTATTTGAAACAACACTGTTTGAAAGGCATTTTCACTCACATTTTGTAACTCAAAGACATGATTTGATAAAAAAATTAAAAAGTTGTTTATTTATGTACTTTTACACACTTTCCTATATTTACAATGTATATTACACTAAAACATAATCTGTTCTGCACAAATAAGGATGGAGTTGACTATAATATGGATTAGATAGTGTTTATAAAAAAAAATTTCACTTATATTCTTGTTTATTTTTTATGTATATATGTATGTGTACAATTTCCAGAATAAATATTTCAGCAATATGATTTTGGTTTGTTTTATTTTTCTTGTTAACAGTGAATAATTGAAAAAAGGTATTGAAAATAAAATTCTGTACAGCAAGTAAAATTGCTAAATTATGATTCTATTGGTCCTTATTATGTTATTTTTTCTTCTGAATGGGTGCTGAAAACTTCTCTAAAAGCTCTTTCCATTAGGTTAAAAACTAAATGTGTTTTGTTAATGCAAAAATGTACTGTTAGAGTTGTTTTTACATTCTTCTAAGGACTAAAATTTTTAAGTATTTTAATTAAAAAAAACATTAACTTAAAAACTATTATATTTGTTTTCTTTGGTGATAGGAAAGTGTAAAATCAGTTGCTTTAACAAAAAACGAGCTTAGTTGGTAATATAGCAATGCATTTTCTTTATTTCCATGTGGATAGGTTTCTATTTAAACAAAACAATTGATATAAAGAGTACTTACACACCTGGGCCAAATGAGTGTTACTTTAGTCAAAAGGTTTTTTTCTTCAGGTTACATAATATGTAAAAAAGCTATTTCTTTTTGGCATTGTTTTGAAATTTTTACTTAGAAAAATCTGTTATTTATCATAATGTTTCCTAGATATTTCTAATAACTTATTATTGAAGGGCTGAATTTTTTTAAATAAAAGTTAATTTTCTGCTTGTATATGATTTTAAGGAAACAATATAATGCTTCTAGAGAGAAACATAAATATAAATAATGAATCAAATTGCTTCTGAAACTAGTTCAAAATGCATACACATTTGTTAAACGATAACATCGAATTTATTTTTGCAGTTTTCAAAGATTTATATTTGCGGTATAAGTTCGAAGACATGCAGTTTGTGATCAAATAATAGTTGCATTTTTTTTTCTTCGAAAAGTAATATTTTTGTTGATACTTGCGTATTGTCGCCACCGTTTTGGCGACATTATATAAAACGAAGTGCATGGTTGCTAATTCAGCGCGTAGGACACATGCGAAATCGTTACTGCCAAAATTTGGCGAGTTATCTTTAACTTAGGCACTTTCGCGATAATATGCGAGTACCTTTTTGTTACACACAATAAATGTAAAATGAATTTTGATTTCGAAGTTAAGTGTAAAAATTTCATGAAATGAAAATAAAATAATACGTAAGATGTAGAAAGTGAAAATTTACAACTCAGGTATCACAGTTTTAAATCCCTTAAGATTTGGGTTGATAAATATTTTTCTGTTAAAAATTCATATTAGATACAACAGTACCGAAAATAAATTCTATACATACTCATTTTATTGTTTTAACTCATATTTGATACATTAACAAATTCAAATATGAGTGCATTATATACTCATATCGATCTTTCATTCTCAAAAATTTGATCCCGTAACAGGTTCAAAAATGAGAATGTACTTGTGTCTCAGTATGAGAATATGCGATTCTCAGATTTGAGTAAGCGTGCATCGGAGCTATTTTGAGAATGTGAAGTATTCAAAAGTGAGCTGTTTTCTCTCAGTTTTGAACATCGTTTCTCGCAGTGTATGTTTTATTTTGTAGAGTTTCGTGATGAAATTATTCATTCAAGAGTATCTTGATAAAAAATGTTTAAAACTCGTTTATTAAGTCACCAAATACTTTTTTCTGCTAAACATAATTATTACAAAAATATGTTAACAAACTTAGTATCAAGTGTTTTAAATGATTCAGTTTTATTTATTTATTTTACTGTTCATTTTATGCTACTACTTACAAAATACCATGTTTAATTAAATATTTGGAAATTCTACATCATCTGAGTTTTTTACGTATGTTTTAAATTTTGATTTTTAAAAATTTAAATACTTTTGGTTAATTCCTTATAGTGGTTGCGGTAACCTAGCAGTTATGGTACGAACTCGAGGCTGGAATGTCTCGGGGTTCGAGTCCTGGTGCCACAAGTGATCCACCATGTAGAGCAGGCCGACGTACATTGAATCCGTAGAGGCTCAATGTCCTCCCGAAGATGTGGTATGGCAGTTAGGAAAGGGGGGTGCCAGCTCATATTTTAGTATAATCAGTAAGAATTTCTAGTCAACGTATATTAAGACTGGATCTAATCTAGAAACTTTATATCTCTTACTATTCTAAATGTATTATTTGTTTTATTTTTATCATTATCTTAATTATTAAAGGAGATAATCTCTCATATCTTTAGAAATAAACAACTTAAGTTAAAGTTTTTGTTTTTTACAAAATCAATACTTTGAATTTACCTCCATTATATTTATTCAGAGCTAATTTATTATACACAAAGATTAATTCATAAAAAGTTTTTTTCGATATAATAGTTAAGAGATATAATTTGGAAGTGAATATATACTTGTAGTATGGTATTCCGTTTCACATTTCTCATTGCTTTTCTCTTTTTTTTTATTAATAGTTTTTCGAAAAAATAAAGATTTACAAAAAAATTGTTGATGTTGCGTAAGTTAGTGAATAGTTCAAGAAAATTCATTTCTGCTCCAGATAATGAAATCTCTTAAGTAAATGTGTTGAAAATAAATCCAGAATTATTCCGTATAGTTTATTTAGATTTCTTAACTACTGAAACATCATGACTCTTAAACAGGATTCCTGAAAGAGGGATAAAATTGATATCTTATTTGTATTACTTGACTTAACCGGAAATTGATCAATCATCGATATAAATATATTTATCTTGAATTAACATATCAAAATTTTAACATTTATTTATAAAACAAACTAACGCAATTTAGAATAAAGGATTTCAGAGGTTTGCTAGTGCCTTTTTGAAATTTCTTTATTCCTTAAAATCCTGCATGATCTTTTTTTTTATTGTATCCAGTTATGGGAAATTTATTAAAGCTCTTGTTTCATTTAGTAAAACACTTCTATATACATGTGCGTAAAATAATTAAATGAATTTTCCCCCTAAACAACATATAAGATGCAAAAATTCTTTTCAATAAAAATGTGTGTGTGTGAGTGAGCTTTTAAAAAACAATTTCCGTTCATAACAATTGAGAACGAACAAAAATTTTGTGATTAGAAACATTTGCGAATATGAACATCCTTTTTTTTTTTTTTTGTACAAAACTAAAGATAAATTTTTTTTTTGATCTTTCATGTTTAGACAGACACCGTTTTGAGGTCAACAAATCTATAGTACTGTTTTTGCGGCATGGTCCAAAAGATTCAGAAAAAGGGGAGTGTCAAGAATAGGGAATTCCTTTTTGTCAAGAATTGGGGAGTGTTTCAAATACTTGAAAACTATCCTTCAAGTAATACTGAGAATTTCTTTTTCTTTTATTTTTGCTGCTTCGCTAATATAGTTCACGTCTTGTCTGAGAATCATCAGTTTAGAAATCTTTTTTTTTTACCAGTCATTTTATTGTAAGCGATCTACAGTTTTAATTAAATATCTTCAACAAGTACGAAATATGAAATATTATGAGTTTTGTTCAGTGATTAATTATATAAAAATACTAGCTGCGCGGGGTATAACGGCTAGTATTTGAACTGATCAACTAAATTTGTTTCACTTGTTAAAAAAAGTCCTCTGTTAACAACAAATGAAATATATATTTTTTCTATATTTATTACAATTGAAACGAAATGCTTTAATTTTCATACCAATTAAAAAAAATTACGAAGTTTGTATTCCTTTTTTTATAAACTATGTGTTACTTAGAAAAAGCCACAACAATTCAAATTTCACGAAAAGCAACAAAAAAAAAAAAAATTCAAATGTACTCATTTAAATTTCTAATACTCTTATCCTTATGAGAAAATAAAATAATTTTGAAAGGTAAAAAAAAAATATAGTCAGTTCTTGAAAACACTAATCTAAAATAAAGTTCAAGTAATGATCAGTGCATATAATTTGCTCAATTTAGCCAATTAAGAAATACATATAAAAGCTATTTGCTTAATCACTTACATATTTTTCAAAAAATTTATAATGTTATAAAATCAATCAAAGTATTGAAAAATTAGGAATATAAAATGCTTGCATTATTTTTATATAGTTTGACAAAGTTTAATATTAAAATATGCTCTGTGTATTAAAACATTTGAAATAGCAAATGTGCTTAAATAAAGTTAAAGCTTTTTAGTAATTGAATTTATTAGAAGCGTTGCGCACGGAAGATGAAAAATATACATGTTGGATGGATTAGCTATTGAATGACTCTTGGATAAGAAAATTGTCCCATATTCATTGCATCGCTAAAAATTATTCAACATTTCTTAAACCTAAAAATTAAATTTTAAATAATAGTAATCAAATAGTGTTATTAATAAAAAAAACTACAAAAATGGACAACTAATTTTATAAATTAATTTAACATTGAAATTTAAGAACATGGGTTCTTTTGGCTGCAGACTTGAAATTTATATGCAATCACACCTCAGCTGGGACGTTTAATTTGTATTTTATTAACAACCACACAACATCATTCGATAAATTTGAAATCCTGTTTCTTATATTAAGTCGCACTTGCGGAATTTCACAAAGTGGGTTCTTGGTAAAATCAGGATTCGAACCCATGACTAATCTTTTAGACTGCGACCCATTAAAAAAGATAAAAGCTGTAGAAATACCTTATACGAAGTAAAAATAGACGTGAAAACTAAATACTATGTAGAATTTTCCCTTAGAATGTAGTTTCTTATAAATAGGTCTGTACCACGGAAATCTGTCACGAAAGTAGAAAATAGAAAGACTGATTTTAAGCATTAAAAAAAACTAAACTTTATTAAAAAAAGATTTCTTTGAATTGAAAATAAATTGATTGATTTGAACATACCAAATTGTATTAAAAATCTTTAAATTTTATATGAATTTCATTAAACTTAACAATAATTTTATTTTATATAATTATTTCACTTAACAAATGGTTAGAAATTTGTATTGTTTTTAATATAACAATTATAAATCAAATAATAAATATAATGTTTTTCGATAAAAGGAATTTAGTTAATTAAACCAATACTTAAATTAAGTGTTTTAGATTCATTAGAATTTCCTGCTTCAGAAAATAATGTAGGCAAAATGCAGAATCTTGCTCCAAATTGTAAACACAATCTATGTAGACATTTTTACTTTTAAATTAGCATTAATGATGCATAATTCGTTCTTGCATTTCTTGGAAAAATATTCTCGTAGAAAAAAAATTAAGTATTCTTTTTTCACATTTTACATAAAAATGACACCTTTAAATTGACGAATGCTTCATTTCATAGAGAATGTGATGACTACGGGCCATTTGCCAATTCCATGAAAGTTATTATTGACAAATCTTAACACGTTCACCAGATCAAATAGCAGAATAAGCAGTTTTACAATAAACAAAAATATCTCTAATTGTTAAAAATAATTAACTAAATTTTGTTTTTTAAAATAAATATGTTATAGAATACACATATTTATATAATTATTATATGTATATTAAATAAATTATATATAATTTATTATTTTATAGAAAATAAATATTGTGTAAATAGGTAAAAAGAATCTAAAGATAATTTTAGCAAAATCTCTCAAGTAATATAAGGACTCTTTTTAAGCAGTGATTCCCAGAGTGGTCTATACATATCCCCCAAGGGTCTATGACGACCTGCAAGGGGTTCACGTCAGCAAAAAAATAATTTGGGGGTCCACTGAAGTGCAAAGGAGAGTCTATGAAGAACATAAAACAAGAACGGGACTTTAGTTTTAAAAGAAAATTTAATCAAGTGGAAACCAAATTTTACCCGTTTAACAGATTTATTTACTAAATTTAATGAGGTTAGTTTGTACTTACAAGGGGGCAGTATAAATTTTATTAAAACAAGAACTATTTAAGCATTTCTCTCCAGATCAGCTAAATAAGGATAATACTAGAGATCCCGAATTTTATCAATTGGACACAGACAATCTGTAAGGACGTATTAACCTACGTTCAACAGTTAAATGTCTTTAATTCAGATTTTGAAACCAGGTGTGAGAATGCTTTATAACTATGGTAATACCACAATCGGCAATGGATTCATATGGTCACATTGAAGAAAAAATGTCACATTACAATAGGAACTAATCGTAATGATCTCTAACGAAGATCTTAATGTTTAGAAACAGATGTCAGGAATTTTGGCTTTAAAAAGCGAAACCTGTTATTAGTCCCGAACTATAGAATATCGTGAGGAAATTTTAAATTGCTTTTCCTAGTGTGAAGGAGTTTCAATGCGGTTGCCTATCTCCAAAACTAAAAAACAACAACAAAAAAACTGGACACTACTAACAGGGAGATTTAATAATAAATCTGACAAAATTGATACCAAATGTTGAAAATTTGCTATTGTAACACCAGATCCTCCCAATAAAATCATTTGTTTATTGTTTAGTTATCTTATTTAACAGTTTTATTTATTAATTAACTTTTAATTTAATTAATTCACAGTGATTTTTGAATTTTAAACACTATACTTCATTACAGTTAGAAATTTAATTCTTTTAAAGTAGAGGTAGTAATACCAGCTGTCAAAAAGACAGTTAAGTTGATAAATTTACAAAAACTTAATATTAATCAAGCAGGGTCTATCCCAAACTGAAAAACATGGCGAGGGGTCTATGAGACAAAAAAAGCTTGGGAACCTATGTTTTGAAGAGTCCAGCAAAAAAAAAAAAAAACGAATGATTTATAACATATATAGTGAAAATCACTTAACACGAAACTAAAGAGACTGAAATATCTTTTTGTGTTAAAAGAATTTCGTGTTATATAAGAGATATTGCAAAAAAAAAAAACATATCAACAAAATTAAGTTTATTAGAGCTTATTTTATCTACATAGAATGTATGTGGGACGGCGTCTAGGGGAAGGTTCGATCTTAATGTTAAAATAAGCACGCAGAGTTAAAATAATCTAATTTATTAAAAACACAACTAAAACATTTACTATCTACAAGGGTTTTTAAATAATTCGAGATAGCACCATACCAATTCCGAAAACACGTCCTCTTTCTCAAACAACGGAGAGACCGATTTCCTCTGACCTGCCTTCGTTCAAGCTTTGGTGCAACTCCTAGTTTCTTTTCTGCCACGTCATAAATACATGACCTCACCGTATCGCGCAGCTAAAGCTCACGTGGTTTCGATTAGTGGTGCTCTTACAATAAAAATCAAAAGAAATAAAAGAAAACTTGTACTCCTTTCCTACATGTATATGCATGTATTTCATAAAAATCAGTGAAACAAAAACATTCACAAGAACTAAATTAAATCTAATACAAAATTTTAAAGTTTTTTGAAAAACAAAACATTTATCAAGTTTTGAGAAAATAATCTAATATTTTTCTTTGCATTGGCTTTTTTATCATCAAACTGTCAACAAATTGTTCAATGTCGTTCATTTTGTTATTCATTTCACAATTGGGATGCGTGTGTGTGTCTTAAAACTGCGCACACTTTGTATTGTGTTAAGATAAAAGCACTGCAAATTTCTAATTCTTTAGTGAAGTAACAAATATGAAAAAAAAAATGTTTGTAAAAAGTCAAGCAATTACTATTATTAAAAGTCAAGCATGATACTATTTGGTATTTTCAAATCAGGCCATATATTCAAGGGAAATCTACAACTTTTCATAATACTTATTATCTAATGTCTTAAATTTAATCATTTGCATTTTTTTTCCAATTATCTTTTATTAAATAGGAAACTGCATATCATGAAAGGTTTCTGTAATATACTCCTGGGTATAAAAAGCTGTATTTTGAGGAATAATTCTATATGTTTAATTAGAACATTAATTTTTATTTTATATTAAAATATTTTTTGTATCTTTTATTGTTTTTTAAAGAGCCGCAGCTGAGTTGTGATTCGAATTTTGATTTTAGCGAAGGTCTGTCATGTGAAATTCTGCAAGTGCTAATTATAACGTGAAACGGGTGGTATTGTGTACAAGTTAGAATAATACCAGTTAGTGAACCAGTTTATGTGCCACAGTGGTATTCAAGCTTTTTAAACTCCCGTAATCCTCAGAACTGTAAGGTATTTTCAGGGAGCTCCATTCCACCCACACACAAATACTATAAAGAATGCAATTAAAAAAAATAATATTTCGAAGTAGATCAACATGTTATAGGTACTTCGTGTAATGATAATTTTTTAAAAAAAAGTATCGTATTTTTCATCAAAGATTTTAATGTAATTTTTTAACATAATTTATTTTCACTAATAATATTAATTTGTGATCTAAGTGACACTTACTCATGCGTTATATTCAGTAACTAGAATATGTGCTTGTTATACAAACTGTTAAAGTCTAGATCTATTGAAATCATCTGCAATCACATTTTATATTCTAGGTGTTTCATTTTATATATATATATATTTTTCTTTTTGCCCGCAGATACATTCAGAAATGTTTTTCTATTTAAATTCATAGTTCTGAAGGGCATTAAAATGTTTACACTGCGAAACAAATCCCGTGTATTTTTCATGAATTTGCAACTTAAAATTTAGGAGCTGTTGTTGCGTAAACTTAGATTTTAATGTCGAATCTGATGATCTATCGAAAAAAAAAAAGTTGCTTCTTCTCTTTCATTATAGGTATTATCTCCGCAAACGAAAAAAGGTTCCTTTTTTTATTAGAAAACTATTTAGCTTTGCAAAACATTGTACTAACGAGTATAAAATTATTCAATTGAACCCCGGAATAGTAAACAATAGAATATAACGTTAAGAAATTCCACAATTAATTATGTTAATCACTATTTAAATTTCATTCTAGATAAGGACTTTGAAGATTTGGCTTTCTTCTTAAATCCTAAAAATTATTTTACTTTTTAAAAGGACAGGAATACAGAATTGCATATGTTAAGCTATATTTAATACCATATATGATGTTCTGCAATAAAATGAATTTTAAAAAAAATATTATTCTTATTTTAAGTTCTTAAATTAACCAAATGCTATTAATCATATTTTTATTGGCTCTGGTCTATAACCAAATCTAAATCTAATGCTAGGATTTTTTGAAGATTGGCTACGATCTCTGAAAAAATCTAAATCGTATTGATTAAAACGTATTTTTGTTAGAGAAAGGTGTGATTCCTTAAACATTCTTTTTTTCACATTCAAAATTTCACTGTTAGTATAATTTTCAGCATTTAGTGGTATTAAAATATTTTTAAAATCAAATCAAATTTTTGATATTTGTATAATATTTTTAAATATGCAATAACTTTTTTTAGAAAATTGTGGGTTATTGAACACATAAATTTAAATATCTTTACATAGCTAGTATGCAAATTTTGTTTTATCAAATCTAAGCAAAAATACCCAGAACTCTCAAAAGCGAATCCTTCAACACTCTCTTTGGGGGAGGGGGGAGAAAAAAAAGCGGAAATGGGATGGTTTTTTTATTTTATTATGTGCCAGCTGCAAAGATCGTTGTTTGTCGTAAGGAGAATGCATACAGTGAATGGATGGACCGGTCAGCTAAAGATCCTTATCAGAGAAAGAAAAGGGGTCCTATTAAAATTTCACAGCAAGCAGCTTTTGCTTGAACAATAGAGAAGGGTGGTCTTATCCAAGGGGTCAAATTCTGCATAATACAATACAGTACCCATTTGAGATGTTGGGACGTTTCTTCCGCCAAAGGGGAAGGACAGTGTACATAGAAGCAGCTAATTGCTTAACCCCTCCCCAACGGCTTTTCATCGTATTTTTGGCATTGATAATAATAAATCCTTATCTGAGAGAATGTAGCTGGATTTATAGTAGTTTCTAAAAAGCCTTACTTGGAATGAGAGGCAGGCAAGAATGAGAAAAATCTAAAACAATAGGGTGTAGAAAAACCAATGGTCAAAAAATGTGTCTAAAATATATTGCCGCCAGTGATCTTCCCAACTCCTTAAAAATGAAGACATGGCAGTTTTATAGAGAGGTCATCGATTGTGTGGGGACAGAAAGACAAGCAAAACTGTCCCTTTTTTTTTACTCGTGTAGAAGGGGATATTTACCATACTAGGAACTACTTTCTTCTTTTGTGATAACTATCAAAATTCAAAAACCAGAATATTGAATAAACTTAAAGCAAAATAAAAAGAGATTAAAAGCACGAAGGATTTTCACTTTGAATTCAAGAAGAATTTAAGAATAATCTCAAACAATTACATTTTTCTTTCGTGTGAAAATCGTTAACTTTTCCTTTCAACCCCACTTAAACATATGAATATTGCTGTTGCATTTTTTTTTCAATAACAACAATAATATTTTCTACCCATTTTGATGCACACCTCAATAAAGTTATTTTAAAATAAACAAAAATTTCTAATTAAATTTATATTTTATTTAGATCAAAAACATTGTAAATTAAAAAAAAAATTATTTGTAACAAAATCTAATGTATACATACAGTAGCGCACACGAACATTTGGTTGCGTCCTATGTGCGCACACTATGTAAAACAAATTTTGCGCTCAAAATTTCATAAAAAGTCCATTAAGATGTCCATTTAATTTGTTAAGAAAAAAACTTAAAATTTGTGAAGTGATTTTAAAATGCTACTCCTCCTACAAAAGTTTACATACACGCATGAAATTTGATTTACGAGAAGGTCAAACTATGCATAACAAATGTTGGTATGGGTTTTGAAATAACATTATTGGTATTCGTACAATACTTCTTTGTATGAATGCTTATTGAAAATTCCTTAAAAAATGTATAAATCGGAGCTGAGATCAATTATTTTGAAAACAATAAGTATTGCTTTGATTTAAAAATGCATAGCAACTTTTGTTACATGTACTATTAGCAATAGGTTAAAAAAAAGCATTATGCACAATAGAAAAGAAGTCTTAGCATTTTAAATAAAGGCAAACTATAGTTATTTTATCCTTCCGAAATAAGGTAAATTTTATAGTTTTGATTTTCATAGGGATGTGAATAAAAACGAACGCAACAGTTATCCTAATTCTGTGTTTTTTAAGTTTAGAGCTTTCAAATTGTGTCAGGTTATAGAAAAGTAAAAAAAAATAATTTAAGCTAAAAAATTAAATTTGATTTTTTGACCGATTTTTGCCAATCGTACTGTGTCCTCTTAACAAAATAAATGGATTTGTGTTTGATCTATATAGAAAAACAAACTATTGAATTGATTTTATTGCAATTGAATTAAAATGTTCTTTATTATCTGGATTGAAATTAAAGTTTTGTCTGAAATTATAAAGTCAAGATGTCCATCTTCATTAATTAATAAACTTTCTTTTTATTATGATCTTTCTTTAAAAATATTGAACTAATGAAATTCAAGAACATTTGTATTCAATTTTCTTGTTGATAATAAGTGTTCCCAAGTGATAGAAAAAAAATTTCCTTCTTTCTTTTTCCAAGCTTTGACAGCAAGTTTTCTTCATTCTGAAGCACAATTATTCTTCCATAAAAAATTCAATAATGAAGTAAATTTGACAATATAAATTAACTTGGCAATTGCTCGATAATTATTGCCAAATTTGAATTTTTATGCAGCTTTTGCAGCCAGCAATACTCTTAAAAAATGAATTATTATACATAGTATATAACTAAAAAAATGAAATAAACAATTTTAAATGTATTTAAATAATAAAAACTACAGTGCCATTAATTTTAAAAATAAAATTTGAGAAAAAATATAGCACTCGAACGTATATTTTTTTGCGGCAGTTTTTGAAGAAAAAAATTGAATATAGAATTTTTTAGAAATATTCCCAAATTTTATATTAGAAAGATAGCTGCATTTTTAAGAATAACATTAAAGCTACTTTTGTATTTGTATAAATAAATTTTGAAAAACCGAATGCAAGGATTATAACATTTAATTTTGACTCTTATCTCTTTGATGTGAATGTGGTGTGGCAGTTAGGGAAGGATGTACCATCTTCCGCCATCCTCTTCCTTTTAAAAATGTGCAGATATAGCATTTCCAATAATCAAATATCAAACAACAAATTTTAAACTAAAACAAATGTAAAATTTTTTAATAACATTATTCAAGAAAGTAATAGAGAGAGAGAGAGAGTTATATTTACATCGTACTATAAAGCCGCACGAGCGCTATTGGTGAAGGCTCTCATAATTTTGAACCATGGTCATGTAATGAGGACGACTCCTCAGCTGTCACCCGCTTCTCCTAACTTCCACACCACACCAACGGGAGGACATTTGACCCCTCGACATATTTAACGTGCATCGGCCTCCTTTGCACGGCGGGTTTCAGCGGTACCAGGCTCAAACTCATGATACGCCAGCTACGACCTTGACCACTACGCTACCACGGCCTAGTGGTCAAGCTGCTCAGAAAAACTAGCAGTACATACATAATTCGATTCAAGGGAATTATAGAAAAAATAACAATTGAGAGAAGCTGAAAAGTTTTATTAATATTTTATCTAAAAAGATTCCAAATTAAATAAAAAAAAAAAAAAACGAAGAAAAATTTGTTAATTATTTTTTATTGAAATAAATTTTGCAGTCAAAATAAGCTTTTCATTTTTTAAAATTTTATTAGCATGTCTGTGTAAATCAAATATTAATTTTTAACATTAAAATAAAGAGTAGTGAAAAATAGTTTTTTGAAGATATTAGAAATAATATAACATATAAATATATATAATATAGCATTTATAAAAAAAAGTTTAATCGTAAAAATATTAAAAATAACAGTGTATGAAAAAATACAGTAACTAGAAAAAAGTTTTATTGAAAAAAATAAAATGTAAATATATATATATTTATATGTATAAATAGATTTATAGAAAGTAAACATAGTATGTAATAATAAATAAAGATGAGAGAGAAAAAATTTTAAAACTTAAGTTTATTTATATATTTAATACTATTTTAATATATTTCAACAATTTTTATTTCATGTTTAAATATAACGAGATCTCCTTACTTTTAAAAAAATACCAATAGTTTCAAAAGAAAATTAGAAATTTTATTTAAAAAAAAAAGAATTATATGTGTAAAGGAACTCTTTTTTGAGCGCTTAATATACAAACAAATTTCTTATATCTTAATCTTTTCAACTAAAATCAAAATATTGTTCAAAGAGTAGTTCAAAATTTCTAACCTGAAATAAGCCCAAAACAAATATTAAAAATTCATTTTTTTAATGTATTCTATTTAAAAGGTGTAATTGTATTTCGAACTCTTTTTTGTGGTGGAAGCCCACAATTTCTAATTCTTTTACTCTAACTTAGTGACGCAGTCAGACATAAGAAGAAACAACAGACGGGCAGCCACATTTGAATGATACTCGCGCTACTTGGCGTTTTTGGCGTAATTTGATGCTTGAAAAAGCCCCTGTTTCTGAAGACATCCCGTTTTGGGAAGAGATAATTATATTTTACGCTGTTTTTTTAATATATATGTATATATATATATTAAAAAATATACAAAAATAGTAATATACCTAAGATAACTATAGTCACGATAGAACAGATTTAGCCACAGAAATACTAGAGCAAACGCTTGGCCTTAGGAACTAGGAGGGGCTCAATTCATGTGACGTCACGATCACGTGATGAGGATAGCATGTGACTATGTTTACGTTTGTTTCCCGCTTAACTTAGACCTAACACTTTGTTTATTATTGCTACGGGTATTTTGTTTCTGCATTATACCCACTAAAATTTCGTATTTAACTATATACGGTTGCTCGATCCCTCTAAAACATAATATGATTGAAGGAAAAAAAATCTTTTTTTTATAATATCCCAGTATAAATTCAAGTGTTTTTTAAATATGATTCAGAATAATAAAGCATAAAGATTTTAAACCATATCCACGCTAGTTATTTTATTTTGATCACTTTGAATATGCTTGTTTTCAATAACAACCATTTAGAAATCGTCGCCAGCTAAAACAGAGATTCCTACAATTTTGTGTTCACAAAAGAAACTTCTAAAAGAATTTTGGACAGATGTCTTCAGAAATGCTTCAAAGTAAATTTTTGTTTATTTTAAATTAAATTACACTGACAACATACATAAAAAGATAAAATATATTTAGTTTCCTTAAATTTTACTTATTTTACACATCTTTAGAGTAGTTAATAGAGATATTTCTGTATTTAATTGTCTAAAATAAGAATACAAAAATCTGGTATGTAACCATACATGTCATATAAAAACAAGTACTATATGTGTAATGTATCTTACTAAATAATTTTACATTCTCATGGGGGAAAAAATTTCGAAAAGCATTCACTACAGAGATGGAAAAATATCTTAATTTACTACAGGTTCACTAATGTTTATACTTGATGAGAATCAAATACCACTTTCAAACATTAGAAATTAAAATTAACTTTTGTAAAATTTTATGTAAAAAAATTATGTGAAACCTTTTTGAAAGCCTTTATGCGCACTACAATTTTAGTAAAAAGATATAATTTATAATTTATATAATTTATATATTATTGAGAATTAAATTCTGAATGTGGTAAAAACTTTTTTAATTAGAATATGTGTATTATAGAATATAAATTTGTGTGCATATATTGAATATAAAAGTCCAGTTCTCTCCTACATGGTCAGAATAAAAAGTCATTTTTGAATCCATAATTCTTTTACAAAAAAAAAAAAAAAATTATAAAATATTTGTGTGGTATCTATTTATTATGTGGTATGAGGATTTCTTAACACAATGTCTGTTTTTCAGAATTTGATTGGTATAAATTTGTCACACAGATGTACAATTTTTTTTAATATGGATAACAAATATGCAGTTAAAATTCAATAATTTTGATGATTAATTTCATATAAAGAGATCTTGTTATTGAAATATTAACATTATGTGTTAAAGAAATCTATGCAACCCCAGCTGAAATTTATTAAGCATAAGAATATTCTGGATTTTAATTTTTACATAAGTATTAAAGTCTAAAAGGCTCATGTATATTGATATTATCCTGCTTATAAATTTAAGACCTGAATAAATTTGTTGCATTGAGTTAGTTACAAATATTGACCCAAGAAGTGTACTTAGATCAGTTCTATGATATTTATCGGTAATTAGGATCATGAAACCAAGTTTGACTTTACATATACACATTTGATTCTGTAGGATGTTTACTTTCTAAAAGCAGTGGCAATATTCAGAATTTTAATATAACCTTTTTCAACTCTTTATTTACCCTTAAATGTATAACTTGACAAATTGTTGTTTGCAATAATCTATATTCATGAAAAATTCAGTTAAAAATGTAATTTCAGAGAATTTTTTTCAAAATAATTGTTAAGGGGTTAATCGTCCAAAATCAGCGATATTTTTGTGTGACGTATGTTGAAAGGACAAATTTGAGGCACTTCTATAGCATTATATAAATCGACCAATTTCTTCAAATAGAAAAACACCAAATGCTGCGATATACAGCCAAGAGTGGAAACTGTTCCTGATCATGTTTGAACACAGTAATAATAATAGTGGTATAATTTTGTTTTAAGTTTGGATGTCTTTTTGCTTGGCGAAATTAGTCAGCAGTTTAATACATATGTTCCAAGTTTTGGAATGGTACGAGTACTGATTTAGTATTTCTTAGAGAAACTTTGAAGTAAATTAATATTTTGCTCATGTATAATTTGGGGAAATGAGAAGTTTTGTGAAATTTAGGATTGCCCTGGTAAAAGAATCTTGCTTACAATTAATACAAATTGTGATTTTCATTAGAATGGGACTCAATTTATTCATGGTAAACTTTGGTAACTTGTTAAATTAATAATGATTTTAAAAAATTTATTTAAAAACTTTATTAATATATTTTAAACAAACTTCGAGCAAGAATTTTAAATCTTTTTTCCTGATGTCATTTCATCTTCCATTTTTTTTTAAAGTATAAATATAATTATATATAAAAGGATACTTTAGATGCACATCAGTGATAATAAAATAACATATCAATACATTTCTCCAAATAAGTTTTAAGTTTGAATGAAATGGAACTGAAGTATATTTAACACTGTACTTACAATAACTGGTAGAAATATATATATATATATATATATATATATATATATATATAATATATATATATAGCAGTAAATAATTCAAAAGAAGACTAATAAATCCCAAGCATCCTAAGATCAGACCGGAAGAACCAAGAACATGGAACCATGACAAACCAAAAAGAAATGTATCTAGAGGGGAAAACTATTATGATTTCTCGAGCTGTCACTGGTTTAGGACAGTGAAACAGGATTAAACATTGTTTTGTGAGATCTCAACCTTCTCCTGCAGCAGAAATTGTGTCTATATAATAGCTTCCAGTATAAACTAAGGCAAAAGCCTAAAACCCACGTGGGTGAATATAACAGCAATAGAATAGAAATTGCAATATTAAATTACCATAGGAATCCGGAAGAAATAGACAAATATAAATATGTATAAACAAAAATATTTGCAAGAGAGGTTAATAATGAATATAACCATAATTAACAATAATGTAAATGAGCAAAGAAACTCTAATCTTACCCGATGTATACAGATTCCACAAATGTACTGACTCACTGCATCAAAAAAACACAGCAATACTAAGAATAAAGGCGCCATCTATGTATATTTTTAGTAACCAAACTTAATATAAGCATATATTAAGAATATTATATACTATAGACTAAATATATTAAGAAATATAACAATAAAATTATATACTATAAAATAAATAGAAATGAATACTTAAAATAAAAATAATTAAATAGCTATAACTTTGATGACATATATTTATAAATAAAATTAGCTGGATAGTTATAGTCTAGGCAACTTTGAAAGAATTTTTTATAATTATTAATTCTCAATACTTCTTCAGATACTAAATCATTATTTCTTTTTATATAGTTTAGAATGATATTTCTAAAAATTGAAATGTGAAGGGTACTATTCCAATATGGCATTTTTATAACATTAAAATCAAAAGAGTCTCTTTTATCAAAAATATTACTTTTTAGCATATTATTTTCAACTTTTAATTCTAGATCAAGGAAATTTGCTGACTCTATATTGCAATTGGTTTTTAATAGTTTCAGGTAGGTTGGATAATAATCAAATATAGGAGTAAAGTCAACTTTATTACTGAAAATAATTAGATCATCGATGTATCTAAAAAAGTAACAAGAGTCTGTATCAATTTTTTCATTCTCGTAATAGTGTAAATAGATATTAGCCAGACTATTACTAGCTGGGCCACCCTGTGGCAGACCTTTAGTTTGTTGATAATATGAGTCATTATGAAATATGTAATTTTCTTTCAAAACAAATTGTATAATAATATTATATTTATCATAGTTTATCAATTTATTTAATGAATATTTAATATAAACATTTCTAAGTACTTTAATCATATCCTCTATATCAATAGAGTTGAATAAGTCTTCAAAATCAAAGCTATGCAAAGATTTAACACTCTTACCTTGCATATTCTCAACAATATCTTTACTATTCTTTACAATAATGGAGTTTGAGATATTGTCTAGAGTGTGTTGTATAACTTTTTGTAACACCTTGCCTGGTTGTGTAATATAGGTATTAAAACCATTAGTAATAGTTCTGAATTTAATTGGACACTTATGAAATTTTGGTGTTAGAAAAATATAAGGAAATTTGATATTCTTTGTCATATATATATATATATATATATATATATATATATATATAGGTATGCATTAAGTTTGGTATGTTCAGTGTAAGCAAATCAAATATTTCCATTAAAACAGAAGATAATGCTTTGTTTATTTTAGAGGAACAGATTGTTATAATTTTGCAATTACTGTGAAATTGAAAGAAAGAAACCCTTTGTCAATTTTATGTGTTTCCATCCACCCCTTTTATTTGGATGTAGTTTTAAGTATATGCATGTAAAGATTTATTAATAAAAATTAATTTAAGGAAAATTAGGGTGGTTTAAAAATAAATATAATAGGCTTTAGTATTTAATATGTGATTTTACATTTATGATGAACAAATGTTATACAAGTATTATATAGGTAAATGTTATACAGGTACATATGTATTTTTAGGACATGAAAAAAAAGTGTATCAAGATATTTTACAAAAAATAGTTTGTACATTCAAAACTCTCTATAAGTTAATGATTTCAGTATTCTAATTTGTTTTATGTAAATTTAGAAAGTTGATTGTGTATAGAAGTGGATTTTATAACTCTGCCAGTTTTTAAGATATGAAATTCCAAAATTCTTGTGATATTTCATTTAATCTGAACCCATACTATACAATTTTTCAAAAATACTGTGAAAAGTTTTGTAAATAACCTATACAAATGTTATGCAGCAGTATCCTGATTTTGCTTTCTGGTTCCTATGTGTGATATATTTAACATAGCTGGTTCTTTTTCTTATAGATTTAATTAATTTTAAATAACAGACAACCCAATTACATGTCCTTTGAAAAAAATTAAAACATTATTTCCCTTGTTCTCTTATTTTTACTTATTGTACATAATTTATTGCATTTTTTTTAATTTTGAGGAGAATAAAATCTCGCCCCCCTTCAAAAACAACAAATTTTAAGATACCTTTTATGAAATTTCTTTTTTTGTGGTTATTTTTACTATGTACACATTTTTTGTGAAGCTGTAGAATATCAGTTGCATGAATTAAGAGAGAAGAAAAATTTCATTATTTACTTTATGAGCTGTGATTGCTCTGAAGCAATCTAATATGGAATAATGAGAACTTAAATATATCTATAGGACTTAAAACTTTTATGCGGTGTAGAAGTTTCAGCTCAATTAAAACTCTTGTTATTTCTTTGGGAATTAATTTGTCATCAGTAATGTATTAAAAAACTAGTTTTTGCCATTAATTTCTTTGTAAACAAGAAAAGACCTTTTCAGATCTTACTATTGTAAATGTATATGAAAATGGGGGGAAAAAGCATTAATTTGATAAAATTAATTTTGATAGTGTTCAAATTAAAATAAATAAAATTTACAAAAACCTTTAAAAAAATATTTTCAATTTTTTTTGTTTATTATTAATTACCTGTGGCGGTGTTTAAAAATGTAAGTTTTTTTTGTCATAAACCTAATAAGATACATAAAGCGAGAGAAAATTTTAGAAATTCTGCGTAATTTGACCTTTTTTAAACTATTAAATCTGTAGTTTAGGAGATGATTTTCTTAATTTTTTTTACTGTATCGTTTTATTTGTTTGGGTTGAGGACGTTTAATACTCTTTTGTTGTAAATAAATTGAAAAAGCCATTTATTTATAAGAGATTTACAGAGATTTTTTTTAGATATTATCAATAACATATAAAAATGAGGTTTAATAATTGTATAAGATATTATGTAATTTGAATATTGGCTCCATTTTTTCTCTTTTTGTCCTTATAATACAGTGTTACATTCACAGAGTCTGATTTATACAGCAGATCATGAAATAGTTTGTTTATGTAATGTTAAAATTAAGTGTCAATAAATGATGCATATTAAAATGAGTATGATTATTAAATAAAGCTTTGTCCAATAAGAATTTTCTGCTTCTGTATACGAGAAATTTTCATGAAAACAATTTAATTTGTTCTACTATAAATCAATTTTATTAAAAAGCCTATTTCTTTAAACATGTTTCTTAATTTATGTTAAAAAAAGTCCAATTCATTTTTTTCTGAATCTTAAAGACAGGTATTTCGAAAAAAAATTATAACCTTTTGAAGGGTAATAATTGCAAAGGAAGTCAGACTATAAAATGTATCAAATGTTTATTACTAGATAAAAAATGATGTTAAAAGCATTTTCATTTCCATCACAGAATTCCTAATTCTAATCAAAAACTTTCATATTAACCAAATATTATTTTATACACTCTGCTCTCAAAAAGTATAAACTTCTCTTTTTAAACATTAGAAATAGATATAAATTTTTTAAATAAACAAAAATATCCATGTTACTGACAAATTCCATTATCAGTTCATTTCCAAAATTATGTTTACATACATTTCATGTTTCTAAATGTTCCATGGTCTTCTATGATAGAAATTATAGAGGCAACATTTCTAAAAAAATTAAACATTTGTAGCTGGTAAATACTAAGGGAATCAGACAATATATGAAAGGTGAAAACATTAATATTTCAAAATGAGACCATTTTATATCTACACACGTTTTTTAGATATTGAACTATTTTATGAATTTATATGGAGTGATACAATATATAGGAATAAGTAATTGGAAACCTATGAGAAGTTTTTCCCAATTCAGTAGTCTCAATTTTATACTGTAAATCAGTATTGTGTGTAAATAAACTTAATCTACTAAAAAATACTAAGAACTAAATATAAGTATACTAAAAAAATAACCTAGGACTATTAAATATATGTAAACAAACACTGCAAGTAATCGCCAGCTTCGCACACTAACATCAAATGACATATACTAAACTAAAACAAAAATTATACTAAAAAAATTACGAAAATTAATTCCTACCTAATTATGAAACAAGAAAAATGCAAAATCATAATAAAAATAAATAAAGTTTCAGAAAAAACTTCATAAAGAAGATATAAACAGTTCAAGTATAGGAATGTCACATACTAAAGCAAAGGCCAGGGCACACTAAAGCAAAGGCCTTTATTTAATAATCAATGTATACTCGTCACGTGATTCTGATTTGGCGCCGACTAGTCGTGAATCGACCCCATTGCAGGTGTAAACAATGTTTTTCGGCCAGCCAACCTTCACCTGAATTTGCCAATACTCTGGGCTATAGGGAAAGCAAAAAATTTCTAGAGAAGTTTAACTATGAATAAACCATAATCTATTAATGTAAAACGATAATAATGTAACCTGTAATAATTAACAAATAATTTTGAAATCAAAATTAAAACTATAAGACTTACCACGTGAGTACTACAACACATATTCCGGGCTATGGACAATAACAGTAACGCATAAAATTATTAAGTTTTGATAGAATTACATTAATACTAGTATATATACACACATTTAAAAACTCTTTATTTTTTTTAAATGTATAGAAAATAAAAGTACCACCCAGACATATAAAATTAAGTTTTAATAAAATATAATATTGTTGATTTACTTAGCTACAGGCACCAACTATCGATAAACTGTACAAATAATATATTTTTATTTAACTGTTCGGTAATTTTTTATAAATTTAGGAGGGTATCCGTGTTCCATACAATGTTTAATAAAATTAAGATTTAAATATATATTAAATTTATCACTAACTTATACGTTATTGAGATAAATATAATTGAAAATAATATTTATATATATAGATATAGATAGGTTTGAATTCCAGTAAGGCACTTTAAGAATGTTAAAATTAAAATCATCTCTTTTATTATAAATATTGCTATGTAATTTATAGCCCTTAATACACAATGATACATCCCAGTAATTAGTTTTAACTGGATTACTATTAATTTTAATTAGCTTTAAATAATTCGGATAAAAAGTAATATTGGGGTTAAAATTATTAAAAAATTATTAAAATCCTTTTTACCAAAAATAATTAGGTCATCTATGTATCTAAATATGTAATAATCATTATTAATAACATAATTGTTTTCGTTAAAGTGTAAATATAAATTAGCCAAACTACTGCTAGCAGCCACCTTGAGGCAAACCTTTAGTTTGTTTGTACAGAGAACCATTAAAATTAATGTAGTTTTCTTTTAAGTCTAAATCTATTAGAGTTCTAAATTTTTGTAAATTATTATTAAGGTTATAATTACTATGATTATCTAAAATTACCCTAATTATATCATTTATATTAATCGAATTAAAAAGATCTACAAAGTCATAACTATGAACTGAATAAATATTTTTATTTTTAAAAAAATCTACACTACTTTACTATTTTTAATTATAGCTTTATTACATTGCTTATTGCTGAAGTTTTGTATAATATTATGCAGCATTTTACCTGCAGTAGTGATATAAGTTTTAAAACCATTTGTTACTGTTCTAAATATAGATTTACAGTTATACATATATATATATATATATAACTGTAAATCTATATTTTTGACTCTGCTTGCGTTACCGTGGGAATTGAATTGCTTAAAAAAATGTCCTGCGTGGCACGCTGATTTGTTTTGGCATACCACAGCTAAAAGGTTGCCGACTCCTGTGTTCTATCCTATGTTCATAGTATCGAAAGCAGTTTTAACTGTTTCACACATTGTAGTAAAAGCTCTCTCTACTTATGTATAGAACTACATACTTTAATCCTGTAGTGTGATAAATACGTTTGTTTTCCTAATCATATCAACTTCCAATAACACCTGGATATTTAAATACTTAATTGAGTTAAAAATTCTTTTTTTTTTTCAGAATCCCAGGCAAACAGATCTATAAATAAGGCATATAAAGATAATTTGTTACAGAACAAATTTAATTAAATAACTCACAATGGAGCACGAGCAAAACAAAATGGCGGATGCACCAGTTCTCCTATTCGGAAGTTCAACTCTGCAAAAGACAGCTCATTACCGTTTTACTTTATTAGTGCAGAGGAATTCTGTCAAAAACCTACGGTGAATAATTCTGGGATTTCTTTAATTAAAATTGAAGAATTGATATTTAACCCGGCACTTCTCGCGCAGGGTGTGTCATACCCACCATCTAACTTTTTTCAACGCTCCTTCTAAGCCTTTTTTGGAAAATGGATAGTTTCTGGTGTAGCTGACTTTAAGGTCATATCTTTTGAGGGGCCTTAGCTTGTGGGCGAGTTTTAAATATATTTTTTGGATATCGCCTCTTCGGGTATGTCATACCCTGCGCGTGAATCACCGCTACGGTTCTCAATGCATGAGCAGGTTTTATATCTTCCTTATGCTATGACATATTACTATAATTATGATGAAGAAATTTAATACATACAGTATTTAATAGATATAGAGCAGCAGTATTTTCGGATGAAGAAACTTTCTCCGCTGTTATGACGAGGAAAAATCAAATGATGTAGAGTATAACAAGTAGGTATGATTCCTCCACTGAAATCGATTGAAATTTAGAAAAGGGAGATAATGTTGTGAATAAATGTTTACATGTAAAGACACAAAAACATTTGGGAAGAATGTAATTTTAAAGGAGACAACTGGTACATATCTTATTCACTTTCAGATGAACTTTTGAAAACAAAAACTATTGCTGGAACAATAAGAGAAAATAAAAAAGAAATTCCAAAAATTTTGAATTTAAAGAAGAGAGAAGTTTACACTTATATATTTAGTTTTAAAGAGATACAGATTTTAAAAAATTAAGATCCAGTGGAAACATCACACTGACTCACGACCAGATTAAAGGAGTGTATAAGTAATGCACTGAATGTGCCCTTATAAAAAGAACAGAAAAACTAAATTTACGTCTGAAAAATATAATAAACATATTGTATTTCCTACTTTTCTTCCTTTTTAACCTTTCTATACAAATTTTAGGGAAAAAACACAATGTAAACATTATTGGGTATGACACACTCTGCGCGAGAACCTTAGGTCATTTTTTTTCGCATGAGTGATGCCGGGTTAAGTACATGAACGAACTTCGATTTTAAAAATGTTTTTCTGATGTATTGTAAAAACTCTCACAATGCGACTTAACGAATTTGAAATAGTTTTTTTCCTTCTTTGATTCTGGACATGCATTACATATATATATATATATATATAAATCTCGTATTACAGTGTCCAAACTCCTCCGAAACGGTTAGAGTGATTCTTATGAAATTTTTTGCGCATATTCAGTAGTTCTGAGAATAGGACGTAAACTGTCTTTCATTTCGATATTGCAATTATTTGAAAAGATATTAATTAAAGACCTTAAAATGTGGAATTGTTTTACCAATGTGTGTTGTTTATTCGGTCGAGCGTCATTTCAATTTAAGCGGAGTGAAAAGTTCCGACTTTTTCTACGTTTTTAAAATAACAATCTAATTATTTCTATGAAACTAAGACAAAAAAGATTACATAATCGGAAATATCATTTATTTCTCTACGATACGGTATAATGTTTTTTGTTTTGTTTTACAATATGATAATATTTCTATTGTTTACGATTTTTTTAGAAATGAGTCAAAATTTATGCTTTATGAAAATGATATCTAAATTGTTGCGTATGAATTTATTTCCATGTTATTAAAACAATATTCAACACTAAATAAATTCATGCCTTTCTCTTTTATAATCAGTTACTTAAAAAATAAAATGACAAAAACTTATTTTCTTAAGATTTTTCAAAAAGTACTCAAAATCTTAATTAAACATTTAATAATTTTGTCATTCGTAAAGATAATCTCCCAAAACTTTTTTTCCGTGAGTAGAACAATATTATCTGAGATTTATACGAAGATTAAAAAAATTGCTTAAATGATATGGATATGATTATGAAAAGGAGGGATATGATTAGCGAGTAGGGTCTGGACGCGAAGGGATTTCTGCTGTGAGAAGAGGGAAGTGACGCGTAAGTCATTCAATACCTGAACCGTTGTGTTAGAACTGTATAACTAACTATCTTTAAGAATCAGAAGTGTTTTATCTGAATGGGATCCAAGTTGACTTTATCTTTTCATGTATGATTATCTAGTCTTGTGTTAAATGTTTAACGTTAAACATTAGTGTTTTTAGCAAAAGAAAGTACCAATGTACCCCTAGACGTACAGTAAACTCCCCCTCCCCCCACACACAAATTTAAAAATTCACGTTCATTTCATGCTTTCAAGTTTTTAAATTTGTAAAGGTCCTGACATTGCAGGACTTCGTGTAAATAAGTAACTGTTAATAATCCGCATAACAGGGATACAATCTGAGCTTTAAGTCTGTTATTAAATCCTCAGCTCATTTAAATAAACAAATTACATAAGAACATCATCTGACTATCTCGATCTATCAGAAGAGTCATCTTCGGAAGTCATGTTAGTCTTAGACTTCCGTTTGCCGCTTGGTATCGATACTCCCGTTTTGAAGGAAAATTGGCCGGCCGATACTCTTTTTACAATGAATCGTTTTGTCCTTCGTTCTATGTGTTGTGTGTGTGTACACTTGTTACTTATGTGAAGGATTCATCTGAAAATAAACTGAGATTAATAGAAATTCGTATCCTCCATTCCGTTCATACTATATCCATTCTAGATGAAATCATCACTAGTTAAATCAAACACATCACTCGATTCAGCGGATCATTTCATATATATATGTGTGTGTACATGAAATAGGTCTTCTTTTATTGCTTTCAGTAAATACTAAAAAAAGATTATGTATTCTGACAATATTCTCTTCTTAGAGCCCGGTGGTAGAGTCAAATTACAGGAAAAAGTCTTTTAAACTGTGTTTTCCTCTATAATATTAGCTCCTAAGGCAAAGAGTTTGCTTTTAGACTGCTGTGGCTATTTCATTTTTGACCGTCTTGTTATATGTCTTTTTATTGCTTTGTTTTGTTGTACTAATGACAATTTAGTGTACCAATTTTTATGTATATAGTAATTTGGCGAGTTTGAGGAATTCTTTAACGATGATGATTTAGATATTATTGATGTTACATACTGATGTTATTCTTTGGTAGTTTGGTAATTCAGTTTTATTGCACATTGAATAAATAGCCTTCCGACAATACAGGAAGCAGACAAGGAGACACAAAATACACTGCTGGCCACCGTAAATGCAACTGCCTGAAGGAAGCACGCAAACAACAGGAAATTTACAACATGCATTAGCGGAGGTGAGATATGCAAATGATTAGAATTTCAGCGCAGACACACATCACGCACGCTTGTGGCGCCACCTCGAAGCGTTATTTAAGGCTTAGAGATTTCGACGATTTCAAGTTTGGCAATTGTATTTTTCTTGTGGTTTATTCAAAAAATGAACAGTTATGTCTCGTAGAAAAAAGCGATCAGCTTTTGATCAAGTATCCGAGTTCGACAGAGGAAGGACAGTGGCCTACCGAGATTGTTGATTATCTTTTAGGGAAATCGGTAATCGTGTTGGACAAAACCAAACAACTGTAATGCGGATATGTGACCGTTGGATGCAGGAGGGTACAACTGACCGACGTGGTCGATCACATCCACCTCAGTGCACCACTTCACGTGAGGACAGGCAAATTGTGCGGATGGCAGTTACGGATCGCTCAGTCACATCACGAACCATAGCACAGCCCATTGAGTCTGTAACGCATCATTCAGTGTCTGCGCGTACCATTCGACGCCGTTTACAGCAGAGTGGTCTGTCCTCAAGACGTCCATTGCTTGGTCTACCCTTGACGCAGAACCACAGACGTCTCCACCGCCAATGGCCAATGGTGCGATGAAAGAAGGATGTGGCTGGCAGAATGGAATGAAGTTGTCTTTACTCACGAGTAACGCATCTGTCTGCAACACCACGATGGCTGGATTCGCGTCTGGAGACACCGTGGAGAGAAGATGCTGAACAGCTGCGTTATGCACCGCCACACTGGTCCTGCACCGGTTATTATGGTATAGGGTGGTATTCGATATCACTCTCGCACTTCTCTAGTACGCATTGCTGGTACATTAAACAGCCAGCGCTATATCTCCGAGGTGTTGGAGCCAGTTGTCCTTCCTTACATTCAGGGCTTGGCCACAGCCATATTTCAACAGGATAATGCGCGATTACACGTGGCACGCATTGTGCAAATGTTTTTCGTTAATCACCAGATTGAATTGTTTCCCTGGCCGGCTCGCTCTCCGGATCTTTCGCCGGTAGAAAACATGTGTTCCATGTTTGCTCAACGAGTGACCCAGATTACACCCCGAGCTGCCACACCAGATCAACTTCGGCAACGTGTGGAAGCTGCTTGGTCTACTGTACCCCAAGAACACATCCAAAGTCTCTTTGAATCAATGCCGAGGCGTATGGCAGCGGTGATCTCCAACAATGGACTGGGTACTCTAGCTACCACACTTCACAGAAGTCTATAAATTTAATCATTTGATACTTGGTCAACATGTTATCTACAAAATAAATTTTGTTGTGATATCTCTTGTTTTTCTTGGTGTTGCATTTACGGTGGCCAGTAGTGTACAAATATCAGAGTTGCAGTTGATTAAGATATGATGAAGACTAAGAGCAAAGAGAGCGGATTTTCCAGAGTCTCGGTATTTATACAAAGCGTCAAATGGAAGTAACTCACATGATCTCCGTGAACGGAGTTTTTTATTGGTGGATAGCGTTCAAAAGATTCCCCATAAGTGGGTAGATTGTTTTTATTTATGTACGAGTTCTAAAGGCCAGGAAGATTACAAGTTAAAAACATGTTCAAGATTACATTATTGGGTATTATTACACATATATATGAGAGTAGCCAGTGGTTGAGTATTTGGATTGTTGGCATATATGGTTTCAGGAAATATCTTCAGAATTAGGGTCGAATTATTTTTTTCACACACACATAACACACATCCACTTCGATATCTCACAGGTATTCAAAAACAGGGAATGGATAGCTACAAAGACACGTGGTAGCCAGTATTGAAGACAAAGAAATCTAGCTAACAGAAGCTATGATTGATCAGAAACAAGCACCCGTTAGTTTCTGACCAAGTTAGTTTCTTACAATTAAAATTCCAACCATGCACGCAGGCTAATTAAAATAAATAAACGCGAGTTCTGAAGGACTGGACCAAATAATTAAAAAGATACTAAAATGATATTAAAGGGAATTCTTACACACATACACACACATATATATATATTCACTGGTGTCCAAAAGTTAAACATAAATCGTAAAATGCGAAAAACATGGAGTAAATATTCGTAAAATTATTCCAAATTTCTTGCGGATATTAATCGCATGATGAAGAAACATTGGGATGCAAAACGTTTCAGTCGACTACGTCCTGCGCGAAACACCGGCGCATGTCGGAACGCGGAGAAACTGATTCACGCAGAATAGGCAGTTCAGACAAGTTTCGTGCAACTGCTGTGCGAAGGAACGTTGTTTAGTCAGTATGGTAAAAATCATGGAATGATCGATTTTGAGTTTTTGATATTTCTGAAATCTGTATTTCATTACCTTTCTAGGGATATAACATTTATGCCATATTTTCAATTAGAACAATGTCAAAATGACTTTTAAAAAATCATCAACTGGCAGGCCACGCCCCCTTTTGACAGATATTTGCCTTTTAAATATCCTGAAACAATTGCAAAGCCTTCTTTTTGTTTATTCAAACGCAATTAACTTTAGATAACAGTTGACTGTTCGATTAACTGTATTAGTTTGGTGGCGGAATTTCGAGTTACAACATTTTTCCAAGAGTTTTAAAGTATTATTTCTTAGTATTTAAAAATTTACTTTCACAAGGTATGATTTTTTTCAAAACTACTATTTTCATAATTTATAATTTTAAAATTACTTTTTAAAAAAATAAAATTTTTCTAAATTTACTGTATGTGAAAAAAAGCTGCAAATTTACATTATATATTCTTTATGCATTCTTGTGGATACTGAAGTGATATTTTGAAAATATTACAATAAAAAAAACATTTAGCTAAGACCACATGTTTCAAAAAAACAAATAACTTTGAATAAATTCTATGATGATAAATAAGTCTGTTTTTTAAAAAAAACTAATTTTTTTAAAAAAAAATATCATTTCAGTATAAATATAAATGTTACTTTACTGTACAGAGAAGTTTTTAAACTTAAATATTCAAAAGTTTCTGAATGAATTGTACATACAAAAATTCAGATGTGTAATACCATTTGTCGTTGCAAGAAGCTGGTTAAATACATAAAAATACCTAAATATCATGTTTAAAAACATAAAAACAGTTTTATTTTTGCTGTTTAAGAAATCATGTGTACAGTTTAGAGAAACTTTTGAAATTTAAAAGTCTTAGAAACTTATGTTTGCATGTGAACAAACAAAACACATACGAAAACTTTCGAAATGACGTAAAATCATGTTTTTTCAAATGCACACCAAAACCATATTGATAAATTATTTCCCATTATATTTATGATGATATTTGCTCTACTTTGATATTTGTAATACATAAATGCTACAAATTCTTCTAAAATTTATAGAGATTTTGTGATAATAGATGTAAATTTTACAAAATATCTCAAACAAAAACTGAAAAATGTTATGTATGTATTTTCTGAGAATTTGAAAACATTTTTGATGCTTTTTTTACTTAAAATATATTGACTTGATGCTAATGTTGAATAAAATGTGGCAAATACATGTTGGAAGTCATAATTTTTGTGATAAAGTGGCATTTCATGTTAAAAATGCATTTTTCAAAAAGTTTGCTTATAAAAATTTATGTTCTTTTTTCTCAGAAAATAATGCAAGGATGCTCATAAAATTTCAGTAAAACATAACTCATATGTACACTGAACATAACCATGTAAACTGAAGTGTGCCTTTATAAATTTTCCCAAAATAATTTAACATAAAGCATTTATCGTAGAAAAAAATGAAAATTTTCAGGAAATTCATAGTAATATTTTTATGTTGCATGGTTTTGAAAAAACTTAACATTATATTTGAAATATCTCACTTCAACATAAATATTAAAGGCTAATTAATATTCAGACTAAATCAGAAGTCTTATATTTAACAGTTTCTGAGAAAAAGTACACATATATGTAATGATATGGGATGATTTTTGTCGTTGCCTGTAAAGCTTGTTATACACATAAAATTACATAAATTTCATGTTTAAAAACATAAAAACAGTTTTCTTGTTGTTTTGGATATCATTTATGTAATATTTAAAGAAACTTTTTAATTCTGATACTTTAAGAAATTGCGTTTACATGTGAATTTATAAAACACTAATGAAACTTTTCGAAATGTCGTATAATGATGTATTACCAAAGTCAGCATGATTGCATTGATCAGCATGTTTAAAAATGTAATTTTGTAGAGTAGAATAATGAATTTTATAAAAAGTTTCCTTTTCTATGTTACGACATCTGCTTTTCAGCTAAATGTCTGAGGAATATCTCAAAAATTTCACTTCAGTAAATATAATATAAATGCAATATAAAATAAATATTTCCAGTTCATGCATACAATTAATTTATAGAGAAAGAAGACAAAAATTAAAAAATATAATGTATATAAGACAGTAATACATGATTATATGACACTTCGAAAAATTTCATTAGTGTTTTGTATATTCACATGTAAACACAATTTCTTTAAATATAAGAATTAAAAGATTATATAAATATTACATAAATGATATCCAAAACAAGAAAACTGTTTTTATGTTTTTAAACATGAACTTTATGTAATTTTATGTACATAACAAGCTTTACATGTAACGACAAAAATCATCCCGTATCATCACATATATATGTGTACTTTTTCTCAGAAACTGTTAAATATTAAGACTTCTGATTTAGTCTGAATATTAATTAGACTTCAATATTTATGCTGAAGTGAGATATTTCAAATATAATATAAATTTTTTTCAAAACTATGCAACATAAATATATTACTATGAATTTCTTGAAAATTTTCATTTTTTTTTCTACGATAAATGCTTTATGTTAAATTATTTTGGGAAAATTTATAAAGGCACACTTCAGTATACATATGAGTTATGTTTTACTGAAATTTTATGAGCATCCTTGCATTATTTTCTGAGAAAAAAGAACATAAATTTTTATAAACAAACTTTTTGAAAAATGCATTTTTAACATGAAATGTCACTTTATCACAAAAATTATGACTTCCAGCATGTATTTGCCACATTTTATTCAACATTAGCATCAAGTCAATATATTTTAAGTAAAAAAAACATCAAAAATGTTTTCAAATTGTCAGAAAATACATACATAACATTTTTCAGTTTTTGTTTAACGAGATATTTTGTAAAATTTACATCTATTATCACAAAATCGCTATAAATTTTAGAAGAATTTGTAGCATTTATGTATTACAAATATCAAAGTAGAGCAAATATCATCATAAATATAATGGGAAAAAATTTATCTATATGGTTTTGGTGTGCATTTGAAAAAACATGATTTTACGTCATTTCGAAAGTTTTCATATGTGTTCTGTGTGTTCACATGCAAACATAAGTTTCTAAGACTTTTAAATTTCAAAAGTTTCTCTAAACTGTACACATGATTTCTTAAAGAGCAAAAATAAAACTGTTTTTATGTTTTTAAATATGATATTTAGGTATTTTTATGTATTTAACCAGCTTCTTGCAACGACAAATGATATTACACATCTGAATTTTTGTATGTACAATTCATTCAGAAACTTTTGAATATTTAAGTTTAAAAACTTGTCTGTACAGTTAAGTAACATTTATATTTATACTAAAGTGATATATTTTTTAAAAAAATTAGTTTTTTTTAAAACAAACTTATTTTTCAACATTGAATTTATTCAAAGTTGTTTGTTTTTTGACACATGTGCTCTTAGCTAAATGTTTTTTTTGTTGTAATATTTTCAAAATATCACATCAGTATCCACAAGAATGCATAAGGAATATGCATATGTGCATATTCCTTATGCATATATATAATGTAAATTTGCAGCTTTTTTTTTTTCACATTCAGTAAATTTAGAAAAATTTTATTTTTTTAAAAAGTAATTTTAAAATTATACATTATGAAAATAGTAGTTTTGAAAAAAATCATACCTTGTGAAAGTAAATTTTTAAATACTAAGAAATAATACTTTAAAACTCTTGGAAAAATGTTGTAACTCGAAATTCCGCCACCAAACTAATACAGTTAATCGAACAGTCAACTGTTATCTAAAGTTAATTGCGTTTGAATAAACAAAAAGAAGGCTTTGCAATTGTTTCAGGATATTTAAAAGGCAAATATCTGTCAAAAGGGGGCGTGGCCCACCAGTTGATAATTTTTTTAAAAGTCATTTTGACATAGTTCTAATTGAAAATATGGCATAAATGTTATATCCCTAGAAAGGTAATGAAATACAGATTTCAGAAATATCAAAAACTCAAAATCGATCATTCCATGATTTTTACCCTACTGACCTCCCTTCAAGATGTCTATTTTTCCTGGAATTTTAAAATTTGGATCCGCAAGTTTAACTGACTCTGGGATCTGCACACGCGAATACTTATCCTTTAATAAACATAGTACCGTGGATAAGATAACGTTCTTTTTGTTTTCAACTATGTTAGTCGAAACGAAATTTTGGCACTCATCCTGAGGAGGAAATGACCAGCTGCATTCCCCGTCCCCCTTTGACAGCGACTTATTTACGACTTCGGGGGCGTCTGGCAAGCTTTTGTTCACCCCATTTGGCGAAACACTCTTTAGTTCCCTAGGGAAATGTATTAGTCTTACACTATTAAAATTCGAAGGTAAACAAACGTATCTATCTATCTATGTGCGTCTATCTTCTCACGAACCGCACCACGCAGAAAGTCGCGGAAGGTACCAAAAGATGGGGAATTTTCCGGGGAAGCCGTATTGCCCATTTATATTCCGATATTGTAATTAGTTTAAAAGATATTAATTAAAAACCTTAAAACGCCGAATTATTTTACTCCTGCCGGTTGCTTACTTGGCGGAACTTCCCTTCCGTTTCGGCCGAGCGGTAATCTTACGTTTTCCACCATATTAAAATTGTCATCTAATTTTCGCTATCGAAATTAGACAAAAAATAATTACAGAATCGGAAAGATCATTTATTTCGCCACGACACGGTGTAATGTTTTTTGTAAAATAACGATATTTTCTATTTTTTTCGAATTTTTTAAAATAGTGTTAAAACTGATGCGTTTTTATGAAAATTATTTCTAAATCGTTGGGTATGAATTACTTTTCGTGTTATTAAATCGATATTCTACACTAATTAACTTCAAGCCTTTCTCTTTTAGATCCATTCATTTAAAAAATAAAATTCCCAAAACTTTTTTTTTAAAGAATTTTTAAAAAGTAGTCTTAATTTTTACTTCACATTGAATAACTTCGTCATTTATGAAGATAATCTCACAAAATCTTTTTTCCTTGTGTACAGTAATATTATACGTAACATATACGAAAATTCCAGGCTTTTTCATTCTTATATATTTTTAATCTAACATTCAAAAACAACGAAATGAAAAAATGAATAGTCCTTTCGATAAATAACGGTGAGAATTTTTGTATTTATTTTTTTAGAAATTGGATTTAAAATAATAGATATTTTACGAAACTAAAGCAATATTTAATTTTTTTTATTATTATTTATAGATAATGGAATTAAATTAATATATTTTTTTAAAATAAAAGGAATGTTTCTATTATTTCCTTATTAAATTATTTGTTAATAAAAAGTATATCGCCTATTATTTTGGATAAAAATACGTTCTAGAGAGACCTTTTTAAGCTAACTTTAAGTAGCGATTGATTGATTAATGAAAACCTGAAAATTATTTAATTATTTTAGATTCCTAGAAATTATCTATTATTAAAAAATGATGACTTTTTTTTACTCAAGCATCAAAATAGTTTTCTTTTTATTGTTTAAATTTATTATTTTTTTACTAAAGCAATATTGTTTTTGATATGTCATGAATAGAAACTTGAAGATAAATCTTATATCTGAGGTTAGAGTCAGGGGGAAAATAGTTCTACACTCAAAAAAGCCACTGTAACACCGTGCTGTAGAAAGAGAACTGAAACCTGTCTGACATTAGCAAGATCTGGAAGATATATTTTTTTTTTTAAAAAAAAGGGAATTGTAGTGACGTTAATATAAAGGAATCACACATATACCAGGAACTTTGATAAAGGAAGGTGAATTTCCATGGCAGTATGTTATGCATTCGAAACAAATTTTAATAAAACACTCAAAATACTTAAAACAATCATTTAATAATTTCTTCTTTTATAAAGATAATTGCATGACACATTTTTCCCGTGTGTCGAATATTTCAAAAAATCCTCACAATTTTACTTCAATATTTAAAATAGTGAAATTTTGAAATTTGAAAAATTTCTACTTTTTTGTCTTTTTTCAACATACAACTATATTTAAAAAGGCTACATTTCACCCTGTTTGCCTATTCGAGAATTTTGGTGACGGACCTCGAAATTTTCAACTATTCTCAAGTGACGAGGACGACACCTGAGCTTTCACACATCTTTAATAATTACCACACCACACCAACGCAAGAACACATTTCGAAAAAGGGAGTTTTTATGACATTGTTAAAGAAATCCCTCACATCGCACGCACACACACACACACAGGTGCTATCGGCCTGAGGGAAACACGAAATTTCCATGAGGGTGAAGTTATTCACTTAGGAAAAGGAAAGAATTGGAAAGTGAGTGGGTGAATTTTAAATTCGCACTGTTTGCCTATTCAATGGTTTTTGGTGATGGACCTCGAAATTTTCAACCATGCTCAAGTGAAGAGGACGACACCTGAGCATGCACCCATCTTTAAGAATTACCACACCACACCAACGCAAGAACAAATTTCAAAAAGGGAGTTTTTATGACATAGTTAAAGAAATCACTCAGATCGTGCGCACACACACAAGTGCTATCGGCCTGAGGGAAACACGAAATTTCCATGGGGATGAAGTTATTCACTCGGTAAAACGAAAGAATTGGAAAGTGAGTGGGTGATTTTTAAATTCGCACTGAATGCCTATTCGAGGGTTTTTGGTGACAAACCTTGAAATTTTGAACCATGCTCAAGTGGCGAGGACGACACATGAGCTTTCACCCATCTTCAATAATTACCACACCACACCAACGCAAGAACAAATTTCGAAAAAGTGAGTTTTTATGACATTGTTAAAGAAATCACTCACATCGCACGCACGCACACACACAGGTGCTATCGACCTGAGGGAAACACGAAATTTCCATGAGGGTGAAGTTATTCACTCGGTAAAAGCCCGTGCAACGCCGGGCTAAGCGGAGAGGAAAGAAACAAAGAAATCAAAGTAATTTCGGAAAATAATATTGGAAGTGCTGAATTTGTGAAGATTGAGCGAATATTAACGTCCCACTGTTCAGCTACACGAGGCCTTTTGGGGACAGTCCACGTAATTTTGAACCATGGTCAAGTGACGCGGACGACACCTGAGTTGGCACCCCCTCTCCTAACTACCACACCACACCAACGGGAGGACGTTTGAGCTCTCGACATATTTTACGTGCATCCCACCCCTACACGGCGGGTCTTCAGTGGTACTAGGATCGAGAAATCGTGAAGAGAAGGGAAATTAATAAGCAACAAAGCCATGACACGCACTCACGGGTCATGCACTCACATCGTACGCGTCAAACCCACACCAAAGTGTTGGAATAGAATAAAGGGAGGAAATTAAAATGGGGATTAAGTTATACCCTCGGTATAAGCCCGTGCAACACCGGGCTTAGAGGAGAGGAAAAAACATAGAAGCCAAAGTTACTTCGAAAAAGAATATTGGTCATGCTGATTTTGTGAAGAGAACGGAAAATTTTTCTATAAGTAGAGGAAGCCCGTGCAACGCCGGGCCATGAAAGCTAGTTTGTTATATGCTTTGCTGCAAAAACAATTTCGAAACGAACATTTTTTAACACTGCAGTTGAGGAATAAGCATTTAAAACACGCGTTTTTATTTTTCACTACGTTAACGCGCTCTTGAACCGAGAAAGTCTCTTAAACTGAGGGCAAGCATGTAACGGGTTATGGTCATTTCTTAAACACAAATCACAATTTTTATTTTTCTCTTCATTAAAAAATACTTTGGGAGCGGTTTTAAGTTTGTTATATTTGAGATCTTTTCTCGTCTCATTTACGGATTTACCACTCGAAGTAAAATATAAATCACACTCCTTACCCAATTGTAGCGGTCTAAACCAATCTCCGGATGGTCTAATATTAATATGTGCTGCTGTTTTCCTATCTATGGTTTGAAACATTTTATCAGATACAATCGGTTCTTTAAGAGTGTCAAAATCAATAGACGCCTCAGTTTCACCCCCGTTGAGAGAGGTCTCGCTATTATTTGCACTAGATCTTAATTTTGCTAATTTTAATTCCGCTTTAATTTAAGGCGTTCTAATCCTATTTCACCGTTCAGCTGGGATTTTTGGGTTTTAACTTCTTCTAACACTTGCTCTATCACGGATTTCACGAATTCGTAATCTCCTTTAAACACATCGCTCTCCTCAATTAACCGCTTTAAATCAATCATTTTTGCATCCCCTGGTACAGTCAAACCTATTTTTTCAGCAACAAGCTTTAGCTCATTTTTCTTTAATTTTGAAACGATTGACATTTTGAACTACAATTCTATTCACTTACTCAAGAAAATAATATTAAAACTCAAGCAACTTTAAACTCACCGATATGCAAATAACTACAACTTGAGGACTTAATTATTCTACACTCAAAATATTTACTCAATACTCATAGAACTAAATATTCCCACAATTCTCAAAGAATTAACTATTCACACAATATTCAAATAATTAGCTGTTCACACAATACCCAAAAAAACTAAATATTCACACAATACTCAAAGAACTTAACAACTCTCACAATACTCAAAAATTTAACAATTCACAATACTCATGAATTAAGTATTCACACTACTCAAAGAGAGAGAACTTCACTTGGTCAAAACGAATTAATTACTCACATCACAAAATGAATTAATTACTCAAAACTAATTAATTACTCAAAATGAATTAATTACACACAACTCAAACGAATTAATTACACACAACTCAAAATGAATTAATTACTCAAAACGAATTAATCACACAAAACTCAAAATGAATTAATTACTCAAAACTAATTAATTATTCACAATTCAAACGAATTAATTACTTACAACGAATTAATTACACACGACTCAAAATGAATTAATTACTCAAAACGAATTAATTACTCAAAATTAATTAATTCCACAACTCAAAACGAATAATTACTCAAAACTCATTAATTACACACAACTCAAAATGAATTAATTACTCAAAACGAATTAATCACACCAAAACTCAAAATGAAATAATTACTCAAAACGAAAATTACTCAAAACTCATTAATTACACAACTCAAACGAATTAATTACTCACAACACAAAATGAATTAATTACTCAAAACGAATTAATCACACAAAACTCAAAATGAAATAATTACTCAAAACTAATTAATCACACAAAACTCAAAAGGAATTATTTACTCAAAACTCAAACGAATTAATCACACAAACTCAAAATGGATTAATTACTCAAAATTAATTAATTCCACAACTCAAAAATAATTAATTACTCACAACTTAAAATGAATTAATTACACAAAACTAATTAATTACACAAAACTCAAAACGAAGTATTTACTCACAACTCAAAATGAAATAATTACTCAAAATGAAATTATTACTCAAAACTCAAAATGGCACAAGTTCGATATACGGACTTTTTTCAAAAATCGCCAAATTTTTTTTTCGGCGATGCAGTCGTTAAGTGAAGCACAGGGTTGCATTCCCCCCCCCCATTCCCCCTTAGCCGCCAGGAAACGCCGCGATACTCCCCCCCCCCTTCCTCCTGAATAAACAGTTTTGCAAAGTTCCCGTCTTCAATCTAAGTTTGCCCCCCCCCCGCCACCTCTGTAGGAAAATTAATGGTGGGGGGGATTCTTTCTAACTTTAGTAGAAGCATAAAAATGAAACATGTAATATTTTTTCCTACATAATATTAAGGAACACCAATATTAAACTAAAAAAGTAGTGAAAGGACAAATTTTTATAGAACTAAATGTAAATAGTTAATGATTATTTTAGCAATACTACATTGAATTTAAGAATAAAAATCTATTTTTAAGTGATTCAGAATAGTAATGAACAAATTGTTCTATTTATCATCATTAAGCCTAGTTGAGAAACATTAAAATTTAACATATTAAAGCAAATTAACATTAAAATTAAAGTCATAAATTAAATATAAGGAGAATCTTTCTTGCTTACATTGAATAAAATAAATATAAATAGAATTAACTTACCTTGCAGCACTTTATGTATAAAAAATTGTCACACAATGGCTAAAGTCATCACTTGTCAGCAAGATAGATTGTGATAAAAATCATGGTGATAAAAAAATCTTGATTAAATTCCCCTTTTAAAGAATTTGACCTAAGCCCCTCTCAGCCCAGTTGATGTCCCTAACAATTTCTAAAAACTTATTGAAACAATCCACTCCCTGCTGTTTGCTTCATTTTCTAAGTTTATATACAGCAACAAATGAAATTTTAAATCTATTTTTCTATTGCAGGTAGGGAGTGAATCTGTAACATGCTTCCAAGTGCCTTCTATGGTATTTGTGTGGTAATTCGTTACTGGATTTACAAAATGAAGGCTATGATTTAACGTCAAATGATCAAACCTTCTTGTCCTAAATTTTTAAATGCCTTCCATTTGTTGGAAAAATCATAGTTCCAGGCTCTATCCATTCCTGTAAAATGTTGACTAGAATCTCACAAGATTTGCTGAGTACTGCTTCCATTCTGAATTCGATTTGTCGACTTCTGCATAATATAGAATAACTTCAATGACAAATTGCCCCCAATCTGCAACTGTATCAGAAGATAAATAGAAATAAGCTTTGGTCTGTTTTGTTCTGGTTCCCATGATCAAATGATAAGTGAGACGAAAAATCTCATTTAATTTTAGTTTGCTGCAACTGAACCACAAGCCAAGATGTATGGTTTTAGTTGAACTATATATACAAGCCATGATGTATGGTTTTAGTTGAGCCACATATCTTGTTATTCCTGGAATTTCTGCTAATCTATGATTAACTATCTAAAATAGAATTTTTCTTCTCAAACTTCATAAGAACATTACAATTGCAGTAAAAAAATTCTAATTTAATCAGATGAGTTTTTCTTGCAAAATCTAAAAATAGTTTCCTATCCCTACATATTTCATAAACAAAATCAAGATTAAATACTCCCTTTTTCTCCCCAAATGTGGCCTTTTTGCTAGAAAATAAAACAGGAACTGTTTCAGACAGAATTTTCTTATACTTGGGATAAACACTGCAAATAGTCCCATGGTTAGACGGAACAGGTTACAATATTTAAAGGTATATAAAATACCAAGGTTTTTTAAATTTAAATTAACCTCTTTGTAAATTAATAATAATAATGTAAAAATTGGTAGTCAGCCTAATCTATAACTGGAATAATTTATCAATAAGTAAAAATGAATGTTAATGAATAACTAAATAATATTAATAAATAATATGGATAAAGGCACATTAATAATAAATGAATATATTTCCTAATTATGACAATATTAAGTCAACCTAAGCAATAATTAAATAATTTTTCAGTAATTAAGAAGAAATATTAATAAGTAATATGAATAAGAAATAAGGTAATAATAAAAGAATTGAAATGCAACCTAATAATTAAAGAATATTCAACCTAATCAATAATTAAAAATAAACTTTAATAACTATTAAATATAACTATTTTTTATAAATAATTTTTAATATAATTATTAATTTTAATATTAAATAAAGAATAAAAATTATTAATTTTAATATTAATAATAAATATTAAATAATTATGATTAATTAATTAATATTAAATAAATATTCTTTATAAATATTAAGAAATAACAGGAAATAAGGCAGTAAATTCTTGTCCGGAAATATCTATGTCAGAACAATTGAAAATCCAAGATGAAAAGAAGGGTGTCTGAGAGAGAATTCCATAACTCCCCCCCCCCCCAAACACATTACTGATTGGAAAATTCGCCATAAAACGAAAAACCCCGCGGAACCCGACCGGAAAACAGGGGAAATCATAGTAGACAGAATCTGGCGCAGAACCGCCCGAAAAGGGCGCCAAAAAACTGCCAAAAAAAAGTCCGTGTATCGAACTTGTGCCCTATTATTGATAATAGTAATGACGAACACAAATTTTGCCGATGTCTCCGGCGCAGCTAGGACCATGTTTTGGCCCATCGATAGCTCAGGGGTAAGTTTAAAATACTCATACTCAAAATTAAAAACACAGTGGACTGCCTTGTATATATGTCTCTTTATTTGGAAGGCCCATGGCCAACTCTTCGGTCATTGCACTCTCACTCCAAGCGTCTTAGCGGGGGCACCCCAATCGGTGATTATATTTCACCTCCCCACATTTGGGAAGCGATCACAGCTTCTTACAAGTGGCGAGGCACTCAACATATATGTGATGATACGGGATGATTTTTGTCGTTACCTGTAAAGCTTGTTATGCACATAAAATTACATAAATTTCATGTTTAAAAACATAAAAACAGTTTTCTTGTTGTTTTGGATATCATTTATGTAATATTTAAAGAAGCTTTTTAAATCTGATACTTTAAGAAATTGTGTTTACATGTGAATATACAAAGCACTAGTGAAACTTTTCGAAATGTCATATATTCATGTATTACATTTCTTAATTTGTTTCTTCTTTTTCTATAAATTTATTGTATGCATGAACTGGAATTTTTTATTTTATATTTCATATATATTGTGTATACTGAAGTGAAATTTTTGAGATATTCCTCAGACATTTAGCTAAAAAGCAGATGTCGTAACATAGAAAAGGAAAAATTTTATAAAATTCATTATTCTACTGTGCAAAAATTACATTTTTAAACAGGCTGATCAATTTTTTTAAAAAAAAATTTTACTTCTGTATAAAGATAAATGTTAATTTAATGCACACATAAATTTTTAAGCTTTGTTTTCAATAGATTCTTACTAAAAGGTACATAAATATATCCCAAAATGCAATGCCCTTTTTCGTTGCACAAAACTTGTTACATACATAAAATACACAAATTTCATGTTTAAAAACACAAAATCAGTTTTCTTGTTGTTGTTTTGGATACCATTTATGTAATATTTTAAGAATCCTTTTAATTCTGATACTTTAAGAAATTGTGTTTACATGTGAATTTATAAAACACTAATGAAATTTTTTGAAATGTCGTATAATGTATTACCAAAGCCATATTTTCATGTATTGACACATTTTTAAAAATGCGTGTACCTTTTTCTCAGAACCTATTCAACGGAAGCACTTGCAATCTTCACTAAATATTACTGATATCTAACTATATAAGTGCACAGAACTGTTTTTTAATATTCCCATAATATTTTTGTAAAAGTCAGTTATCGTGAAAAAAAATGACAGTTTTCAAAAAATTCATAGTGATACTGTTGCGATGAATGTTTTTAGAAAACTAAACAATATGTTTAAAAAAGCTTCCGTACATTTTAAATAAAAAAGTCCAATTAAAATACAGAAAAAATTTTAAGTCTGTACATTTAATAGTTTCTGAGAAAAAAGGTACATAAAAATGCTCAATTTAACATTAGCGCGATAGGGGGTACCGACTTACCTTAAACATCAAACAAGGTGAATGATGGTACAAAGACGCCAATTGGATATGTTTACGAAAGGAAGAATAGTTGGAAAGCTGGAATCCTTACGATCACAAACCGAAGTGTCTTGAATTCTGAATGTGGACCAGTCTGTGATCTCAAGACTGTGGCAGAGGTTTCAAAGAACGGGATATGTTACCCGACAACGAGTATCAGGTCGACCAAGAGTCACAACCCCTTGCCAAAACCGATATCTGGTAATAAGTGCGCGACGTCAGAGGGACAGTACTGCCAGAGCACTGGGTTCGGCGCTCACAATCGCCACATGAATACGAATTTCGAGACAAACTGTTTACAGGAGACTCAATCATGCTGGTCTGTATGCCAGAAGACCAGCAGTTTGCATTCCCCTCACGTCTGCGCATAAACGCGCTCGTTTGAACTGGAGTTTAAAACATCAACATTGGAGTGTGGACCAATGTGATGTTCAGTGACGAGTCCCGGTTTAGTCTGAGTAGTGATTTTCGGCGGGAAACGATATGGAGAGAACGTGGAACACGTTTTAAACCAAGAAATATAACGGAAAGACATCATTTTCCATCAAGGGGAGTAATGGCATGGGCATGCATCATGATGTACGAACGCACAGACCTCCATTTCTTTGACACGGGGTCTGTGACTGCTCAAAGATACAGAGACGAAGTTCTTGAGCCTTATGTTCGCTTGTTTCGAGGTGCTGTCGGTCCTGACTTCATATTCATGGATGATAATATGCCATATCACCGAGCGGTGCTGATTGATGACTTCCTTGAAACGGAAAACCTCCAGCGCATGTCGTGGCCTGCGAACTCCCCTGATTTAAATCTTATCAAGCATGCATGGGATATGCTCGGGAGACAAATTGCAGCCCTTTCGCACCCACCAAGCTCCGTTACAGAACTTAAGAGAGCACTCCAAGAAGTTTGGAACCGTTTGAGCCCACAACTCATTCATCATCTCATAGCAAGTATGGTACTTGTAAATCGCTGTGCACCGTGCCTGGCTGTCAGAGGTGACCACACGCCTTAATAAACTGCAGCATCAGTATTTTATTTAATGTTTTCTATCATTTTTCTTTAAAGTGTGAATCCTTGCTATGCTCAGTTTTCTTTCAAACTGCTACTTTGGATAATAAAATTATTTATTATCATTCTTTTGATTTGCTTCCTTATTTTATAACCGTTTTACACTCGCATATCACGTTTCCCGCCATTCTGATATACAGTTCATTCTTTATTCACATAATTATCAATTATGCTTAACATTTGGACACCAGTGTCTGTGAAATAAATTTCCCGTAGAGATTACATATTTTAACTAAGATGTTGGTGATTGCCGTGGCAGTATTCAGGAGGCTTCGTACTTTTGAATCCACATTTATTTACATAGAAAACACACACACGTAGAACATATAGCACACACACAAAAGAAAAATAGGACAAAAGCTAGCGGAATAACAAGACAGAAACAAGAAGAGGCTTAAATCTTCCAGAAAATTCGTGTATGTATACAGATTGCCAACCGGAAGCTCCCAAAATCATATAACTTCCATGAAAGGTTCGTCTGATTGGTCCAGATAAATCGCGAAAGATTCAGTTTAAAAATGCTGAGCTTTTAATTTCAAATAATTAAAGCTACTGTTCTACCCAGTTAGGTGGGTAAACTGGTAATTGATTATTACGTGGAGGGCTTTCAAATTAAAAAGCCCTCTGAAGAGTAAATTAACGTGAATTACTTTGTATGTGCACCGAAGAGCCAAAACATTATGAACATCTACTCAATAACACGTTGCCCCACGTTTTTCTTGCAGAACTGCTGCATTGCGCCTTGGTATGGATACCACAAGTTCTTGGTGGAGACAAGTTGTTCCAGCTGTCTAAGCAGTGGTCTATCGTAAAGTCGAGATATCCCGGCATGAAAATTTTTGACCTCTGAGCTGACTTTCAATGAAAACCGAAACATGTGAAATCAGATGCAGATCCACTGAGTTAGGTGGCCAAGATATTAATTGGAATTCATTAATTGGACATGAAACACTATCCTGCTGGAAGATCCCATTTCCAGTTGGAAAAACAGACGCCATATAAGGGTGCAACTCATCCGCAATAATACTTAGATGGTCTACTACTTTCACGGTCCCTTCTACCAGAACTAAGGGTCCCACCCATGAGAACGCTCTCCAAAGCATAACAGCACCATTATATCAGTATGTGTAGATGAAGGGCAAAACTGCTCGTATGTGGAAGTCAGCGCACCCTGACACACACAGAGATGTGATGAATAAGAAATCGTGATTCATCTGACCAGGCAATTTTCTTCCACTTATCCACGGTCCAATCACAATGCTCCCTCTAGAGGTAGTTGGTAATGACGCTTGGTCAGCAGAAACACACAAGTGGGACGTCTTCTGTTCAACAGTGTCCACGGAGCTATTTGTTCTGGAACATCTGTACTTCAACCTGCGTCGGATTGGGCTGCCAACTGACCTACCATCTGGCGTTGATTTTGCTTTCCTAAGCGAAGTAATTAACAACATCCTTTTTTTATGATGATGCGTAGACGTCCAACAGCTTCTTCTTGTTTCACCGTTGTTTATCCACTTTTCACTAATACCAAAAACAGCAAACATAAGCAACCTACCAGTTATATATATATATATATATATATATATATATATATGCTGTTTCGGAGATACTCGGTCCGAGTCTTCGGGCCTTTACATTCTATTCTCTTTCAAATTCGCTTAGACCAACCGCCTATCCTCTCAATCACAAAAGTAAGTGCAAGAATGATAGCTTACCGGCACCAGTTAAATACCATTCTCTCATAATCACAAGACCTTCACAACATCCAGATGAGTTCATTGAAAATTGTAGAGGAGTTCATAATGTTTTGGCTCGACGGTACATATATATATGTAGGGTTGGATATGTGCGATGTCACAACCCCTCCCCCCTGTACTTAGGGTGGAGTAGTCCACACTGACGTCACACCCCGCCAGGAATGTCCGACTGAAGGACACACGGGAAATGAGGAGACGCTAAGCTCTAGACGTAGGAGGAAGACGTTCTCCTTTGATGTTTACTATAGTTTAAATATTTTATCCTTCATTTTGTTCATTAAAGCATTTATCATTATTAGGTTGTAGTCATTTCCCATTTTTGGAGGCTCGACCTTTCTATTGCATATTAAGGAAAATCTCTTCTAGACGAGAATTTTTTTTTATAAGACGCGTTGATATTTTTTTCTTCAATGGACGCTACACTGCTAAAAGTGTAAAAACGACTTGTTGGACTTTTTTTTATTGGATTCTTTTGTGCCTCAATTGGTTCTGGATTAGTGTACGGACTGCTCCCCAACCCCAGGTAGGCAAAATTTAATTAAACGTATTTTTTGTTTGTTTATTTTGGCTTTCAAATTACTGTATTTAGTAGTTTTAACTCAGAGTGTGATTGGGAAATTTTGATTACAACCTTGCACCGTCTATAAATTTTCAAAGTGGTTAATTTTGTATATTAAGATGTCCGGTAAAAATATTAAATTAGGTGACATTCCTATAATTGCCAATTCGTTGAAATGTGGTACAACTCGTGCTGTAAAAACATTAAATTCTATATTAGGATTCACCGAATTTGACCATTCTTCGCGAAATAAAATAAGAAACTTTTCCACATTCCCTAAAGAGTTTAGAGTTGAAGAACACAAAGAAAAAATTTTAACCGAATTCTCATTGCCTGATTTCATCTCAGTCGCAAATTTATTGCATTTAGACGTGGAAACAAATGAGCAAAATTTATGCAAAAGTATATTTAAAGCTTTGACGAACTTAGATGAATTCCTACTAACATTAAATAATTTAGAGACGTCCTTTTCTGAAAGCGAGAACGTAGTTTTTTCTGAGAATCAATCCACGTTTCAAAAACGAACATCAAAACTCTCGTTAGACAGGAATTTTTCAACACAGGGAACAAACCAACACTCCCCCTTTCAACATCTGGGCAGCAACGCAACCCTACCCAGTGTGTTCAAGGTTATTCTTTCATGCCGGCACACCAAAACGTCTCATCTCTTTGTACACAAAATACTTTTCCTCCCCATTCAAACGATGCTTCTTCCTTTACAAAGATGAATACCCAGTTTTGGACTTTATTGCGGGATATTTCAGCGACTAGTAGGAAATTTACTAGCGAAGATTTTTATTCTGTAAATAGTTTCTTTCGCGATATTGAAGAAAATTTTGATTTATTCCCAGCTATCAGTTCCTCTCAAAAATTAATTTTCGCAAAACGTCCAGTATGTGGAACTGCTAAATCATTTCTTTTTTCACAAAGAAATTTAAATACCTATGAGTCATTTAAAAAAGCTTTAATTGAAGAATTTTCGGATTCAGTTACTTCCATAGAGATTCACCGCGAATTAGAGAAAAGAAAAATGTTTAAAACCGAGACTTTAATGCAATATTTTAATTCCATGCGTGAATTAGCAAATAGATGTGATTCAAAAATTGACGAAGCATCAATTATCCAGTACGTCATTAATGGAATTGATGAGCCTCGTTCAGATAAAATAATTCTATATGGCGCAACCTCATTTTCCGAATTTAAGCAGAAATTACGTACCTATGAAACAGTCATTAAAAACATGGGAATACATAGCTCTAATTCACCGAATTTTCGTCATTCATATGAAAGTCAAGTACGCGATTCTAAACAACAAAGCTTCCAAAGAAAACCCACAAAATTTAACGTTTCTGACGCAGCTAAAAATCCCCAACGTTGTTTTAATTGTAATGATATAGGTCACCTATCAAAATCTTGTCCTAATCATTCACGTGGTCCCGATGCCTCTCGTGTAATCTTTATGGTCACAAATCATTTGAATGCCGACGAACTAATTTAAATAATAGTTCTACACCACCTTCTGGTGTAAATACTGTGCATGAATTGCCTTCTCCTATAAATATGTGTAAAGACGTAACAATTTTTGGCCGTAAACTTAACGGATTAATAGACACAGGCAGCAATTTAACACTATTAAGAAATTGTACTTACATAAATATAGATGCACCGCCACTGAAACAAACCAATACATTATTAACAGGTTTTGGTTTTTCGCGAATTAATGTGATAGAAACTTTTGATTCTGAAATTACTATCGACGATCAAATTTTTTCTGTTACTATTTCTGTTGTACCAAATTCTTGTACAAATTATGACCTCATAATCGGTTGTGACGTAATTAAACAAGCACATCTAAATATATCGCCTACAGGCGTAAAATTTTCACATATTTTAAGATCCTCTGATAGTGTAGATGAAAATTTTATTATGACGATTTCCGACGATTCACCCACATTCCATATCGGTCCAAATGTTCCTCAACATAATCGAGCTGAAGTCGAACAACTGCTATTAGCATACACGCCTAAAAAAAACAAAAACTGTAAACATTGAGCTTGATATCACTCTTACCGACGACGAACCGATATTTCATAAGCCCCGACGTTTGCCATTTGCCCAACGAGATATAGTGGACGCTCAAGTTGATGAATGGGTTGAAAATGGAATTGTTGAGCCATGTTCATCTCCTTACGCTAGTCAAGTTGTGGTAGTAAAGAAAAAACACGGACAATCAAGAGTTTGCATTGATTATAGACGCTTAAATCGCAAACTTATTAAAGATAACTATCATCTACCTTTAATTGACGATATTTTAGATTGTCTCCAAAATGCTAAAATATTTACTACTCTAGATCTAAAAAATGGATTTTTCCATGTTGCGGTAAATGAAAGAAGCCGTAAATTTATTAGTTTTGTTACTCACAATGGGCAGTATCAATTTAGACGAATGCCTTTTGGACTAAGTACTTGTCCTTCCACCTTTATGCGATACATAAATGCCATTTTCCGACATCTGATTTCGAAAATTATTGTTCTCCCGTATATGGATGGTGTTGTTATTCCCGCTGCTAATGAGTCCCAAGCCCTTGAATATCTAAAAAATGTTCTAGAGGTAGCTTGTGATTACGGACTTGAAATAAATTTTAAAAAGTGTCAATTTTTACAAAATAAAATTGAGTTTCTTGGCCATATTATAGAATACGGTACATTGTTTCCTTCCCCTTCAAAAACTAAAGCTGTTATTAATTATCCAGATCTTAAAAATATTAAAGACGTTCGCCGATTTCTTGGTCTTACTGGCTATTTTAGAAAGTTTTTACCCTCATATTCGACCATAGCAAAACCTTTGAGTGACCTCCTTCGTAAGGACTCCCCTTTCCAATTTTATGCTGAACAACAGGCAGCATTTCAAAAATTAAAATACTTACTTTCCCAACAACCCGTTCTAAGTATTTTTAATCAAAACTCTCCCACTGAGATTCACACTGACGCGTCAATTGACGGTTTGGGTGCAGTCCTACTCCAAAAATCCCTACATGACAATCAGTTTCACCCTGTATTCTACATGTCAAAAAAGACATCAGACAATGAAATAAAGTACACTAGTTTTGAACTAGAAGTCCTTGCAGTGGTCGAAGCACTTAAAAAGTTTCGCATCATTCAAAGTTATTACTGACTGTGACGCCCTCGTCAAACACTAAGTAAAAAAGAGCTTAACCCCAGGATAGCCAGATGGGCACTTTATCTCCAAGAATTTAACTATACAATAGAACACCGTACAGGCTCAAAGATGGCCCACGTGGATGCTCTCAGTCGACCTCCACATTGTATGCTAATCAAAAATAGTATCCATCTTCAATTTCTCAAAGCACAACAGGCTGATGACCAAATAACAGCGATAAAGACGCTTCTAGAAACAACGCCGCATGATAACTATATCGCAAAAAACAAACTTCTGTACAAAACAGTCAATGGCACCGATTTACTAGTGATACCTGACGAGATGCAGGCTAATATCATTAAAACTGCACATGAACGTGGCCGTTTTGCTGTTCTACGCACACAAGATTTAATTAGCAAAGACTTTTACATCCCACGACTTAAAGACAAAGTTGAAAAATGCATTCAAAACTGTGTTACATGCATTCTCACAAACCGGAAACGTGGTAAACAAGATGGCATGCTTAACCCGATAGAAAAGAACGACTTACCACTCCATACATTTCATCTAGATCATTTGGGTCCTCTAGCGACAACTTCTAAGAAATACAAGCACGTTTTTGCAGTGATAGACGCATTCAGTAAATTTACATGGCTGTATCCCACTAGATCTACGGACGCTGCAGAAGTCATAAAACGATTAGAAAACCAACGGCATGTCTTCGGAAACCCCGCTAGGATTATCACTGATAAAGAATCCGCATTTTCTTCCTCCGCATTTGAAGATTAGTGTAATAAGCAAAACATCCTTCATATCTCCATTACAACTGGTCTCCCAAGATCTAATGGCCAAATTGAAAAACAAAATTCCACCATCATTGCTGTGCTGTCAAAACTTTCTGTCGACGATCCTGAGAAATGGTACTCTCACGTACCCCACCTCCAAGAAATCCTGAACTCAACTTTTCAAAGAAGCATCAAGATGACTCCATTTGAACTCCTTTTCGGCACCAAGATGAAGTCTTGCCAGGACATTGAGATAGTCCAACTTCTTAACGATGAGATTACAGCTCAATTCCAAGAACAACGTGATGCTCTCCGTCAAGATGCCAAAAAGCAAATCTACAAAGTTCAAGATGAGAATCGCCGCACGTACAATCTCCGGCGCAGACAAGCTCATAAATATCAACTACACGACCTAGTAGCAATTAAACGCAATCAGTTTGGTCCAGGCTTGAAACTTAAGCAAAAATACCTCGGACCATACAAAGTTACAAAAGTCAAGCACAATGACATGACGTAGAAAAGTGTGATTTCGTCTCGACGGACCATCAAAAACATCTACTTGTGCAGAATTCATGAAACTCTGGCCAAACCAAATTAACTCTACATGATTTCTCCATTAAAAACTGTTCACAATTTTCTTCCTGTGAAAGACTTTCGTTATAGATATTATCAACAGACTTTTTATTTATTTATTTATCTTTGCTCTCATTTTTATTTGAATGACTCTAATATTTTCTTATTTCATTTTAGTACAAATTTAAGTATTTAGAAGTACGAGTATCTTGCTTGAATATGTTCCTGTGTTCCTTATTCTAGAATCTTATTTTAGCCTTGATCTTAATTGTATCGTTAACATAATTTGTTTTACCCCAGTGGTAATGTATGAAATTTTTCCTATTTATCAATTATTACTTTAAATTTGCTCATTTTTTAGTATTTTTGTAATTTTTATTTGATGATATTTTGTGTTGTGTATAATTCTTTTATCTACTGTGTAACTGTGTATATTTTTAATATTTTATTACTATATATCTGTACCATTTTATCATTGTAAATAATCAGGCGAGGTCACCTTCCCGGTCATGATGGCTGATGTAGGGTTGGATATGTGCGATGTCACAACCCCTCCCCCTGTACTTAGGGTGGAGTAGTCCACACTGACGTCACACCCCGCCAGGAAAGTCCGACTGAATGACACACGGGAAATGAGGCAGACGGACGTTAGAGACGCTAAGCTCTAGACGTAGGAGGAAGACGTTCTCCTTTGATGTTTACTATAGTTTAAATATTTCATCCTTCATTTTGTTCAATAAAGCATTTATCATTATTAGGTTGTAGTCATTTTCCCATATATATATATATATATACTCTAATCACTACCCTCCCACTTCACTGGGTATTTCACAATGTTGTACGAATATATACTGTTTAAGTGCTCGAATGTATTGAAAAACATTCTTAATACTTTTATCTCTTGATGAAAAAAGGACAAGAATCCATAAAATGGAAGTAAAATTATCTTTCATGCTCCTGTTACGCTCCCGGGAGCATTATCTTTAATTCTCTCAGGGGTGTAACGGAGAATATTAGAGTCTCCTGCAAAGTCAGGTTTTGGGCCCCAAGGTCCTAACACGTGCTTAGCGTTAGTCAGGATTTGAACCCCTAGAATCCTTGCCCTCCTCCACAATGCGAGGGTTGCGGGATTTTACATTACGCCACTGCCCCCTCCCCCAAAGTAGTTTTCCGTAAAACCCATTTTTAGTGGATCTCTACTTAACAAAATAAACATGTTTGCCAAATTTAAAGTCTAAATCTAATAGTTCAAAAATGAATTTTTTTATCAAAAAGCTTCGTAACTCCCTTTGAGAGTTGATTTCTGTTACATTGAAATCCCGTTCTAAGCAGATTTCAATTCAACATCAACAAAACCATGCATATCAAATTTTATTACTTTGGGTTTAGTAGCTCGGAAATGGAAATTTATTTTTTTGTACGCTCCAGTAGCTCCCCGCTCACCCTCCCCCCCACATAAGACGCTTTCTATAAAATAGGTTCTTAGTGGATATCTGTTTTTCAAAAGAAACATGCTTAGCAAATTTGAAGTAAGTGAATCTAACAGTTTAAAAACAGGAATTTTTTTTAAAAAATCTATAACGCCCCTTCTTAAGCCTTCGCAACTCTCTTTGAGAGTCGATTTTTACAAAACCCATTCTAAGAGTAACTCTACTGTATGAAAGGTCGTATCATACTTACCAGATTTCAAGTCTGTAGTTCAAAAACGGGGATATTCTTACGTACTACCTCTTAAGTTCTCACAATGCATCACTTCAATTGATATTTGCCAAACCACTTTTGTAGTGGACTTAAACGGCATGAAAGGAACGTGCCAACAAAATTTCATGTTAGTAGATCTAATAGTTCAAAAACGAGAATATTTATCTATAGCGCCCCTTAATCCTCCACAACGCCCCTCGGGGTCTATTTTCACCAAACCCCTTTCGTAGTGGACCTCTACTCCAAGAAAGGAATGCGATTATCAAATTTCGAGTCTGTAGGTCCAATGGTAACAAGATGGAATATGATCGAGCGTAACACTCTTTGGAGTTGGAAGGTATTGAACAGCGGTTACAGAATAAACAAAATAAATGAGTTAATGGCTTGTATGGCCCACTCTTACAGCTAGATGAGCCTTGTAGCGTGATGTCATACTTGAAATAAGGCAGTTTATCAGTTCTTGTGGCAATTGGACCCACTAGTTAAGCAACGTTGTTTTCATTTCCTGTATAGTTCTTGGAGGGGGTTGCGAGCTGTCATTGCCAGAGCGCCCCAGACATGCTTTATATTGATGAGGTCTGGAGATCTGGCTGGCCAATCCCTTCGGTGAAGAATATCCTCACTCTTTAGAAATTCTTCGACCATAAGAGCTCTATGTGGCCTCGCGTTATCATCCATTAAAATTAACTCAGGGCCACACGTACGCGGACATAGGGCTTCAAGACCTCATTCCTATTCCTCACACCAGTCACAGCGCCTCTTTCAGAGACATAGAGAGGTGTACGGCCATCCAACATGATGCCTGCCCAGACCATTAAACCTCCTTCGCTATATAAATGTCGATTTCACGAGCATTGGAGGTTAGGGAGTGGTTAGGGTTTGTAGTCCCGGGATCCAGGTATTTTTTTCAAATCACGAAATCCTGGGATTAAAATAACTAATCCCGGGATTTAATTTATATCTGAATTATATTTTGAATTTTTTTCAAAGTATTGAGAATCTGGTATTACATGTAATGTATCTTATTTATTTATTTTGTACTGTACACGTTTAATGTCAGTTCTCTTATATATTGAACCTTGAAGAGTTCGAAGAAGATGCGTATGTTAAATCATATGAAAGGTAATATGTTTTCTCTAATTTTCTTTTGTGACTTTCTCCCCATCGCGAGTGGGGTCAGAATGGACTTTCCTGCCACCCACAGGATATCCCGTGTATACTAACTTAAAGAGGACAGAGGCGATTAGAATTTTTGGAAAATATCTAGCTACAGGAGATGTTTTATTTTACTTTTGAGTGAAATTACTTGAGGTTCAAATAAATTCTTATGATCTCTATCATCAACAGAATCGTTTTCGAAGAAATTAGCCTGCTGAAATCGGTATAAATCAATCAATCTCTTACATTTAGCTCATATGTAATAGCAACAGCTAAATAGGTTTTTAATTTTAAATTATGATGTATTTTTTAAGATATAAATTATTATGAAATACTGTTGTATCTCCTGTAAGATGCACTTTGAATAAGGCATAATTAATGTTGCTACCAATATCTTTGAATATGGACCTTATGTACTTGCCTCTCATTTAGGGACATTCTATTTAAGTGACACTTAGGGTTTGCAGCCCCGAGATCCCGAAATTTCGTTGTTTCTTCAAACTCCAAAATCCAGGGATTTAATTTTTGTCTAAACTATGTTTTAAAATTTTTTTCTCATCAAAATTTTCTAAGAATTTAATTCGCAGATGAGAGCTTCCACTCCCGAATCGAGACATTACGCAGCATTCATTGTTGTTCCCCAGAAATAAGAAAAATGGTTACTCATTTTCTGTGATGTTTATAATAATTTTTGATTTTATCTTCTGAATCACATCAATCATGAATCAATTTTCTGAATTATCATGTTAAGTCAATATAAAAGATATGTCTTTTAGATATATATATTTCTCTTTTTCTTATACATCAAGAGATAAATTTAGTAATATTATTTGTTATTATAAGAACATTCTTATAAGCTGTTATTGTTGTTTGAAGTATCGAAAGGACATTTCTTCAAAACTCTTTCTGAATATTTAAAGTTTGTGAATTAACTCAAAAATACCAACGGCTACACTGGAAAAAATAATAATTTTGGGGTTGCAGGAAGTAGCAGCTAAATTTGGTAGCTAAAGGTCCATATCTACTCTGTGCGGCTTAAGTGTTACAATGATCTAACCATGTCAATCCCATAAGTTTTAGTCCATTAAACACAAAACAACGACATGCGTTTGTGGGATTTACGTATTGTGCTAAACGTTACGTTTTTACAATTTTGAATCGAAATTCAACCTAATTTGAGAGTCAAATAAAAAAAATTATTTACAAAATCTTGTTAGTTACAAATCAAATCAAAAAGTTACAAAATCTTGTTCAGACGAAAGGATATAACTTACGACTGGAAAATGAGGCTCACAGGTGCTCTTCGTAGCCTCAACAAAGCCGACCTAAACCGTCGAATGTTAGACATTTCTAATCACGCACTAACGAAAACTGATTATACAGCATGGCTAGGGAGGACCATAAATGGTGGGTTGTTGTTTTTTCGCGCAATTTCATTTTTCCATGCACCAGATCGCGAAAACTGCCCACTGTGCGACGTCCAGAGAACATCGCCATTTGTCCGTTATAGTGAGGCGTAACAGAGATGCTAGAGTTTATCAGCTATTTCGTAAATTGTATGCGATCACTGGAACGCTAGTTTCAAGGGTGACTCTTTCCAGAAGATATCATGAGAAAGGGCTGTTTACAAGAAAACTTGTTGTTTGTGTCCTGTCAGTTCTACGAACAGGAAAGTGTCTGTTTAAAATGAAGCGGAGATCATAGAGATGGAGCATTGATCAATGGGTGGCCGTTCTCTTCACTGATGTGAGTCCAGGTTCAGCCTAATCAGTGATTCTCGTAGTACTTATATAAGAAGAGAACCAGGGACCACTATCAATGTCCGAAAAATCGTCGATTACGACAAAGGAGGCTTGATGAACTGGGAATGCATCACGCTAGATTATCGTTCATATACAAATGTCATTGAAAAAGACATTGAGACTACTGCGAAATATAGGAATAAGATCTTTGAGCCCTATGTTCGCCTTTTCAGGGAATCAGTTGGCTCTAATTTCATTTTAATGGATGATAATGCGATTATTTCTGAAAGTGAGGATATTCGCCATGAGGGTTGGTCAACCAGATTTCCAAACCTCAACCCTATGTAGCATGGCTGGGATGCTCTAAGGAGGGCAAATGCAACACGCAGCCTCCCTTCAAGGCCTTATAACTAGATGCTTAACGAGTGGAACCATTTGCAACAGAAACTCATTAACTCCCTTATTTTTAACATGATGCGAAGCCTGTTTATCTGCAAGAGGGAACCATTCTTCCTATTAACCCCATATTTTGTTCTAATCTGCATCCGCTGTTTAATACCATCCGATTCCGATGAGTGTTACGCTTGATCTTGTTGATGGGTTATTATTTGTATTATGTCAAACCTAAGCACAAACCAAAAATTTCATTTAAATCTGTTCAGAAGCTCTGGAGATAATTGATCAAATTTAAAAAAAAACACCTGCGAATATACTTTTCGTTTCACGAGATTTATGCTTGGTATTTTTTTTTTTTAGTTATTAGATAATAATTCCTACGTAAATACTGTTGCTTAGTATATCTAATTATAAAATGTCTATTTTTTATTTTAAAGATAATATTTGTTTTAATTATTTTGTTAAAGTATTTTGTCACTATTATAGCTACTAGCTGGCTAAAAAATAAAGTTTTGCACTTCAAGTTTCATTATTTCATTACCTTTCTATTAATTTTTCACTTTTTACTCTTATACAGGTAGATTAGTTGATAACGTCAACGTTAAGTATAAATCAAAGTATGAAAAATTCTCTAGAGGGGTGGCATATTAGGTCTTTGCACGCGGGCGGCCAACACCCTAGGATCGGCCCTGATAAACAAACACAAGAAACTACTCTAATTGTTTGAGGCCACCACTTAAGGTACTTGTATTTCTCTTTAAAACTCTAAATTGAGACGCAACAAATTTTTTTTTTTTATTCTCTGTTTTATTGAAAATATTTATAGGTCTTAGGGTATTTAAGAATAAATCTCGTCAAATATTTTTTGTAAAAAAAACTAGATGGTCGCCATTGCAAAAATTTTCAGATTACCTTTGGATAATTGATTCACTTTATTCTATAATTATCTTTAAATATGAAGTGATTCTTCAACAATTGTGCTTAAGGCAAGAAATACTAAGAATATGTGTCATTTTAATAAAAGAAAATGAAAAAAGTGCCATATTTTTTGCTGATCAATATTTTATTCTCCCAAGAAAGATTTACAACATGATAACACACATAAACATGTAACAGCGATTTTTAGCACATTATATTCACTTTGTTATAACATTTATGAAAAATATATTTAGATCAATGGTGCATACGTGTTAATGCTTTTCACACGCACAACTAAAGGGAATTTCAACATTTGTAGCCAGACATTAATTCATTTTCCACTAACATCATTATGTTTGTAATTCCTTAAACGGAAGCAATTTTTGAAAAAAAATTAGTATGCAAGTAATGTTAAATAATGATAAATCATAGTTTCTTTAAATTTGAAAAGTATGTAGCCAATTTTCGTTTAATTTTTGTTTACACAAGCAATTAAAGAAATTCAAACTAATCAGAATGAAAAGAATTAGGTAGTTAGAATAATAAGAATGAAAAAAATAATTAAGTAATTAGAATCATAAGCATACAAAGTAATAGGAGTAGATCTAATGAAAAATTAAGATTAGAATACCCCAATTGAACTCATATATAAACAGATAAAATACATATTGCAATACTGAAAAGGTTCAAACTTTAAAATTTCTAGTATTCTGCAATCTTTCCAAAATATTAAATCGAAAGGAATTCAAGTTTACAATAACGAGATTCAATACAAAACTCAATGAACAGTTTGTCGTGCTATAAATACAATAATACTTTTCAAACCGATCACGAATAACATTTTAATCGTCATTTCGAATCAAGTTGAATCTGTCTGGCTACAACTACGTTTGGCACATGAGTACAAATAAAAATAGTGTACAATTTTTTTCTCAAAAAATAGACATTTTGCAGACAAGCAATTGAAGCTTCACACTTCTTAGATTGATTGTCAACGACGTATATTTGGGGGTCACGTGTATTAATGAACATTCAACAACAAACACCGAAGTTTAGCTTCCGATTCGCCAAGTCAGTGAACGCTCTTCCTCCAATGAACCATGACGATGATTCAAAATTATGGGGTCGTCTCGCCAAATCCTTTGAGTCGTTAATATTCACTCCTGAAATGAACCTGCATATCCCAATAAAAGTTTTTCATGCTTAAACATGCAAAAACTTTTTCGATTCCTTTTTTATCATTGTTATATAACTAAATTTTGAGAATTCATGGAATTTAGTGAACTCTCAACTAGAGAAGTCATGTGATTCTTACAAGTAACTACGAAACAAAAATTGAAATAAATGTTTCTTAGTATTTGTGGTCAGTGTGACTTTTTCGTTATATTCTAATTAAAATATAATTGTTATCAAAACGTGTTTCCGAATATTACTTCAAAAGAACTATATTTGTTAAAAATATATTTATGGATCTTCCAGATGTTTTAAATTGTATTTAGGGAAAGGATATACCTATAAAACAGATATTCTGGCAATAGATGACCTAAGATGCAAACCAACCTTATATGATAATCTTTAATTTATTTTAACTGGCTGAAAATATTTTTAAAGTTATATAGGCGAACACAGTTTCATAAATTAATCAGCACATACTAAGAATGTTCAGTAAAAGTATATAAAATAGATCCGTAAATTTCATTTATTATAACATGCTGTGTTTAAGTTTATATTATTATAATCCACTTAAAAATGTTTGTATCGATTACTTTCAGACATTTTCGCTCAAATCTTTTTAAGAATAATTTTTTTAGTTAATTTTTTGAAATAGTGTATATATATACGTTGTTAATTGTTGGGTTGGCTGATGGATTGTTTTTACTGGTGCAAGTCTGACATGCAGATAATCTGCTCCAAATGCTCTTTAATTTATTAGTAACCAAGTTTATCATGCAAATAATTATGAAATGCATGTTGTTTTCTAGATAGAAGGCGAAAGAAGAATAAAAGCAAGGCATTATATGATAAGAAATAGTCAAAAGTGGAGATATATTGTTAAGGTAATTCAAAGGGGGAGGGGAGGAGACGCATCTCCTGAATTTATCAAGGATGTCTGTGGACCTACAAGAAATAATGGAAAAGTATTCGAATAATTCAGAGTCGTAGATTTCATACTTATTTTAGGAAACTGAGTTTGAGAAAAGTAATTGTTGGGAAGCTATTATGGACAAAAGGTTACGAATCTACTCTGAAGAGCTATTTTTTTTGGAATCCCCAGGAGGAGCTTAGGGCCATTCTTATAAGAAAAATCTGCGTTGTTTACCTTAATCTGAGTACTCTTTTTCAATTCCTACTATTAGTTCACTCTCTCCCTATTCATATTTGTTTATATGTATACCTTGTTCAAATCGTCACTTATTAATAAAAATATTTTTATTTATCCACTGAAGTTCAAATATATTTTTTTAAACTTGTAGTAAACACATGATGTTAATACAGTTTTTTCCAAATGTTAATTCATTAATTAAATTTAATTTTTTAATTTTGAATTTAATCTGCGTTATTTCTTGCGCAGTTAGAACTAACTACAACGGATGGCGCCAGGACGTTTTTCTAAAGAATTTTTTCTTAGCTTCAAATACATTTTTTTAAACTTATAGTGGATAACACACTTGATGTTAATATATTTTTTTCAAATATTAATTCATTAATAAAATTTAATAAACGAAAAAAAAAATTCTTTGTTGACGTAAATAGGAATTGACTTAATTTTTTTATATTACTTGTTCTTTTTTGTATCTATTATTGACGGTTATTTTTTATATTACTTATATTACTTTTTTTATATTCATTTCAGGCTTGAAAAATAGCAACCACTGAATTGGCGAAAAAGAAGCAATATTTACAAAGAGGAATAATGACTGGTGCAAAACACAGAGAGAACAAACATTCCCACAAAAACACTTTGATTCGGGGAGAAGGTGGGTACAAACGTGTAATTCGTTGTACTCAAGCGCAGATAGTGGGCTTCCTGGGGTCGCAACTTTAGAGAAGGTCAATCTTTGAGTCATTAAACTATGGATTTCATTTTTGTAGCTTCGATAGGCATTGTCAAAAGAGAAAAGATATTACTCCCCCGCCCCCTTTTTTTACAAAGTAAAAGAATTGAAATGTGTTAGACAATTCATTCAAATGAAATTCAGTTCAGTGATACAAAAAAGAAAAACCGAATAGTATTTTCTGAACTGCTTTCTAGTATTTTAAAGATAAGGATTCTTTATAATACTTTAAATTATATATAATGCTTTTTCAAGTAATGAAAAAAGATGGTATGATATATTTTTTTACAATATTGATGGGAATAAATTTTGGAGAAAAAGAAATGTATTCTTCCAAGAATGACACTTTATATCGAAGAAATATTCATGTTAATTTACTTTTTATGTAATCAATGTATGATAAAACACTCCATTTTTAACAAAGCAACAATGTTTACATTCAGTTAAAAAAAGATTTTTTTTTTGTATTTTAGATTACTATGTTAAAGCCTTTTTCTTGCTTTATTAAGGCATTAATTTTACCCATAGTACGTAGATATATATTCGAGAAGCCTTGAAAATTTTTTCGATAGTTTACGCATTTCTATGTTATTAAAATTAGTTTTTATTCCCAATTGACAACAAGACTTAAAAAATAGTTTTCTTGCATTTTAGCATAAGTATATTAAAGTTTTTAGAAGTGGTATTGTATCAAAATAAAGTTCCAATGGGCATTGGCATAATGGTGAATATTAAGACCCCCTAAAAAGTCAGGTTTCGGGCCCCAAGTCGGATCTTACAAGGATTGCAGAACCTTACGTATTGGCGTCAGGCCCTTTAGGATACTGGGACGTGAATGTTGCGGGGTGTAAATTATGCCACTGCCAATGGGCATATATTCCATTAGATAACTGTAAACTTCTTTTAAATATGAAATAAATTTTTAATTTGGTTGCGAAACTTCAAATTTGATGACAGTTTAATAAGTTGACGTAAAAAGCTTGATTAAAATATAAGACATGAATATTAATACTTATTTATATACACTACACAAGCACACTCAACTCTTTTTTTACGGTTTTCAGATTCCTTATAAGACACTGATTTTTATTTGCTGATTGTTCCGTGAAAGAATGAGAACGGATTGCATTAGTTACCTGCTAGATTAATTTCAAAAGCTTCCAAAAAATCATTTTTTTAAAACATTAACATGAAAGTTGCTTTCTAAAAGCCGAAAGATATCTAAAGATTTGTATAACAAGTTTCCAAGAGAATTTGCACTCCCCGAAAAAATGATTTTCGCGTTTTAAAAAAGGAACCAAAATATTTTGGAAAGCACATTTCATTTGCTCGAAACGTCACTACCAGACGAAATTCTTTATTGTATTAAAGCATGTTAGATCTTTTTAGTGAAGTTAACGATTTCGATTCATCTAACTTCAAACCTTAATATCAACAAGTGGCGATGAATAACATTTATCATTATTCTTTCGGGTACTTTTAATTTAATGTCTTTCCTTTTCTTATATAAATTTAAGTACTCGTATTTAAATACGTATGCAGTTAGTTTTCCTTCTCTTTTCTATTTATTTTTTGAGATTAAATGAAACATAACCTTTTTTTCATAATGCCACCATTTTCTATTGCATAACCTTTCAATGATCGAGTAAAAAGAAGGGTTAAGTGTTAAAGTATGACTAGATTTTATATTTTGGTCTTTTCTTAATATTCTTAAAATATGAAAAAAAACCTTTATTTTTTAAAATGTATTGTTTTTCTTTAAAATTCTTTTAAAACTTGAACGCTTAAAATATTTCACCATCAATATAACAACACAGTAACATGTATATATATTATTGAGGGAAGATTCGTCTTATGGAACTTTCGACAGTGCAATGTAACACCGAATAACAAATACGAACAACAAATATTTACATATTTCACATCCAGGGGTAGAAACACAAATCAGTGTTTTTTTCCATAATATTTTTAATTAAACATCCAAATTGACTTCAAGTATTTTAAACACATTCAAAATCTACATTATTTACAAATTTCAAATTGGATTTTTAATATTAATATATCAACATTCTTCTGCAGTTCTTAATTTGATGGGCATAGAACATTTTTCATATTTTTTTAACGTTTTATTTCAGTCTCCTCAGTAAATTGTGCTCTTAATATTTATAGACTTCTTAGTAGCTTCCAATATCCTTACATGTGTTGCACTAAAGTGCTTAAATATGTGTACAATTTATTTAATGAAATATTCGTCACGAAAGGTAAAATTTTTAGTTCTTTTTTTGATTAATTTTGGTTAATAACATATTTATATAATTCTATAAACAAATGCATTAAATTAAACTTTCTTTCTGAACGCATTTTATATTGAAAAATCAGTACTTACGTATTACATCATCGACGAATTCGAATAAGTAGACGCCGTTTATTTTAACAAATGAAATGACGTCGCCAGATTCCACGATATATAGACAATGCTGGAAAACTGTTTCCACTCATGTACAAACACAATAATCATATTCACAGATATATAACTGTTTCGAAATGTAAAAAATATTTAGTTCAATTTTAACTTTTCTTTACTTTGCATCTATTTTAATTGACTTTTTAAATTAAACAGTAGTTATAGATATCGTTTGGGTTGAAAATTCTTTTCCATATTATCGTCTGTTTTAATTCAATAATTCTAATAACTCTAATTCATCTAATTAGCTCTTAATTTATTTGCTCATACATAATCGTAATCAAACATTTAAGTTATGTTACTTAAGTTGGCATATTTTGTAACTTTATTCTAAATATTTGTTTTTCAATCCGGGAAAAGAATTGTAATGCTTAGTAGACGCTTTTTGAGCTTCATATATCTAATTTTTGTATATTTTCGAGATATCATCATTCATTTTGAGATATTTTTGAAATAAACTTTGTCACCACTTCTCTGTGGAATAAACTTTGGCTGCTATTAGTATTCCAATGACTGCATTTGGATTTATCTTCTTTAATTTCGGAGAAGTTAGTCGACAAAAAAAATACGTAAGTACCAAAACTCATTATTTTTTTTAGTAGGGTAACTTATTAAATGCAAAATGTTTTGTAAGGTAAATTAGAATTTTGAAATCCGTTGCAGTGTAAGCTTCGTTGTTTCAAGCTTTCTGAAATTATAACTGCAATATCCAAACAAAGGTTTCTTTTAGCTTTTAAATTCAATATTAATATTAATGCCGAATCAGATAAGAATAATTGTCATAACGCGTTATAACATATAAAAAATCTGAAATTTTTGTTTTCAACTTATGATAAAAAAAATTTCTAGGAAATGCACAAAAGCTAGAAAATTGAAAAAACTAATGATTATTATTACTATATAATTTACTTTCTGTTACATCACTAATTAAAAACATTTGCATACTTGTAATTTGAAAATAAATATATGAAATTGTTGTTAATTTTCTTAGCTGTATCCGACTTTGCTGTATTACCGATTTTTGATATTTTAATATATTTTTAAAAATAGCAGATCCAGATGAGAGTAATTTGGCCCCCAGATGTACATAATTTTGACCACCTAAAATAGCAATTGCTCCAGTCGTAATTCATACAAATACAAATTTTCATGCGATGTTCAAAAAATGAATTCTTATCATCATTCTCTGAGGTGTAATTTATTTGAAATCGTTATTTCCATGATTTAACGTTACAAATTCTAAACAAACAATGATCAAAATAAAAAAATGTATATTAGGAATAGTAATAAACACATTTTTTAGTTTTTTTAAACAAATTTATTGATTTTGCTTACCATTGTATTTTTTGAATATTTTCGAATTGTGTATAACCAATGGATTCAGTTCGTGATGGTCACGAGACAAATGCAATTACGTGATCGTTATTCACGTCAATCTTGCACGTGTTGTTGTACTTCTATATTTCCAAATTTCTCATTTAAGTAATAGAGTTCCAATATTACTTCAAAATGTCTCCGAAAGGAAATGAATTTCTGTTTTGCTTTTATGTATAATGTAAATACTTTTAAGGTATCCAAACACGTTGAAAATGACCAAATTCAGTCAAGAAAGATATTTTTTTTTATTTTATTGAATAGAGCAATCTTTTGACTTTGCGAAACATACTTTTTTTTGTTTCTACACTGCCTAGAGGTCAAGTTACAATCCATTTTTTATAAATTTAGAAAAACCGAAAGTGGGTTTTTGATCTACCAGAAGTCTACCAAAATCTATGATGGCGAGTATGAAAACTCAACATATTACGAATGTATTTCTATAAAACTTTTTAACTTGATATTTATATTATTTTCTAGAGAATGTACTAAAATATTTCTTACTGTATGAATACTTTTTGAGTTATGGCTTGTTACTTAAATAATGGTCTCATAAAAAACGCAACATTTCTTATAATGTTTACTCAATCAGCTCTAAAATTTTCAAATTTAAATAAAAAATTAAAATTTTAGTACATTTTCTAGATAAATGCATCTAATTTGTTTTAGTAATACTTTTATTAATATATGTTTATTACTTTTTTCTCTAACTGCTTTGAACTTTTTAGAAAATATTGCTAAAATTTCACTTATAATTGTGATTTTTGTAAAATTCAGATAATTTATTTTAATTGTTGATAGGTAAATAGTAATATTTATTGGTATTGAGTCCTAAAAGAAAATTTATAATGTTTTAGTATGCTATTTTGTTAAAAAGTACTCTGCACGTGTTCGGATATACCTTAAATAAAAATGCATTCTTTTTCTTATGTATGTTAATATTGTAAGAAAATATTAGTATTTTTAAAATAATATTTCTGTAGAAGAGGCTTTCAGCCTAATTCACTGATTGGCTGGAAACTCGTAATTGCATCTGTTATGAGACTGTAATATCACATGAAGCCCATTGAAAATTGAATCCTCGATTTTCAATCCAATTACTGTACACACACCTAAATATACATAATGGAAATTTTTTTAAAAAAAGATCTTTCTGATCCGTAAAAGACAACACTATACAAATGGACATGATTTACAAACAGTTCATATCCAATGAAAAAAGACCACGTGGTCTGCCCCCTTACTATTAATTTTTAAAAAAATTCGCAAGAACTGCACCCACATCCAAAGACACACTTTTAAATCAGCACGCATTTTTGGTTGTCCTTGTAATTCCTGGAGGAGGACCCCTTTGAAGTTACGAGTGTCTCCTGAGGCTGGGGTTCCGACCGCGTAGGGGAAGGGTTTTTCTTGAGTGCAAACGCCATGTTGTTGAAGCAAGAAAGCTTTCGGCTGAGTCTCTTGGACAGTCTCCTGCTCTTTCTTCTGTACAAGTCCTGCTCTTCCAGAAGGGCTTCTTGAGCCTCCTCCTGTGTCCTAGCCATCTGCAGGAGCTGCAGGAACACCTCTTTGACGTTGGTGTCGAACTTAGCCGAGGCCTCGAAGAATTCGCACCCTTCCATAGACTCGTTCACTTGTTTCTCTGCCATCTCTTTGCTCACTTGACGGTGGGTCTCCAGGTCGCACTTATTGCCGACCATCACCACGGGCACTTGAGCACCTACAGTGGGGCAGAGATCGGAATCACATGTTAGTTTGCACTACGATTACGCACTCGGAGTTCTCGTTTCATTATCATTCTATAAACCCTTTTCTCGTCAGTTTCCTTCACGGTCTTTGTATAATGATAAGGTACATTTTTAAAAAAAATTGACTTGTCTTATTACTTGATCGGTCCAGTTTTATATATATATATATATATATATATATATATATATATATATATATATATACATTTATTATATTATTACTTTAATGAGAGTAATTTTGAAGTTTTGAGTAATTTTGTTTTTAAATTCAAAAGTGGAGTAACATGGGAAAAGCTTCCAAACGATGAAAATCCAGGAACATTTCATCCCTTAAATTCTGTTTGAATTCCTTCTTTGATAAAAAAAATCTTTATGTGTATAGTATTAATGTGGTAGCAATGTTTCAAAGTTATAAGATGAATAGCATTTTCAAAAGTGTTTCTTTTGTGTTGTAATTCCCCCTTTTCAGAAATTGCTAATCAAAGGAAATACTTTAAGTAATGCATACCAGCAGCATAGCGTGAATTGCTAAAATACTAATTCAGTTAAATTAAAAATTTAAACTGCAATAATTGATAGTTTATTTTCAAATAAAAATTGAAAAACCTATTTTTTCACTAACCCTTCAACTGTCGTGGACGTAGCCATACTCCACGCTCAGGCAGTCTGTTGACTGCCCCTGCAGCATATATACGCTTTTCTGAACCTTTGTATTATGCTGCTATCTATAAAACTATTTCGAAGGCAATACAATTCGCGAAGGATTTTCATAGAAGGATGCCTTTTCTCTTTCCCAATGTACCGCAAAACAACGCGTGACTAAGGAGTGAATTCTACAACTTTTCCTTGGCAAGTAGGAAGAACCTTTTCAGTTCGAAACATTATTTAAGAATGTCAGAAACACAAGATCAAAATGAGAAGCTTTGCTTATGATTTGGAGAAAGAAAAAAAAAACGGAATTTCATACATTTAGGGTTGAAATGACTGCTATAATAATTTTCTCTTGGTTTTTAATCAAACTTTCACGAATTGCAAGTAGGGGACACCGGGGCAAGATGACGAGTGGGGCAAGATGACTAATGTCTTAATGTTTCCGTATTTCACTAGGTAGTAGCATCAAATGAACACTACTGGCTCTCCTTTTGGCCTTTCGTAAACTATAGTATGACACACTGAAATCGCCCTTTTTGTGTTAGTTGTGAAGCTTTGATTGTTTTTTGATGCCACGATATAACTTTTATGCATGTGTAAATAAGCTCTGCTACAGATACAGGTAAGATATAACGTTTCTCTTTAATATTTATGAGTAACTTGGTTTAAATACTACCTATTACCATGAATAAACGTCAATTAATTGCCTTCCTTCATGGTAATGAGAGCGAATATTTTTAAACAGACAGTCTGGGGCAAGAAGACGAGCTCGTCATGTTGCCCCGTGTTTCGGAATTTATTAAACTTTCTATAGCTGTCCATTCTATTACATCCTGTGAACACTTGTTTGTATGTGTGTATGTCCGAGTGGCCTTGCGCTTCCATCTCTTTGGGGCTAAGATGTGCATCGGATCGAGAAAGGTTTCATTCGAAAAGGGGTGACCAGAGGAAGACATTTTTGCCATCCGCTAAGCTAAAGAGGAAGGAATGTAACAATAATTTGCTTTAGAGCTACTGGCTTTCATCTGTCACCTTTTCTTATTTTTTGCAAGAAAACGAATGCTTCCTGAATTTGTAGAAAGAGCCCCACCAGGAACTGAAGGCAACTGTAGTGATAAGGGCTGGAACAATGAGGGCACCTTTTTCTCCTTTTTGAAGCACTTTTATCTTCCTGTGAAACCAAGCAAAGAATCTCCTAATCTGTTGTTTTTTTACAATCACAAAACTCATATAACTTTGCAGGCTATCTTATATTGCTGAGAGAAAAACATCATCATAGTTGGTTGCCACCCCACTCATCACATCGTCTCCAGCCCCTTATTGTGTCATTTTTCGACCAGTTAAAAGCGCACTATAGCTAAGCATGTGACACCTTTATGGTCACTCATCCAGAACAAACTATCACAGACAAAAATATTGGTGAGGCTTTGAGCCTCACTTACTTCAAATCAGCTACAGTTGGAAATGCCGTTGAAAGGGTTTAAAGAATTTGGGATCAAGCCTCATAATCCTCTTGTGTTTAGCGAGCATGACTATTCTGCCGTACAAACTACTGACCATGCTGCTGTTGGCGATGAAACAGAATAATAGTGCTAATCCTCAGACCCCGGTAATAGAAAACCAACTTATAAACCCTCCAGAAAAACCAGAACTTATGGCAAATGCTGATTCCGATGCATCAAAGAAGTCTGTTAGTGTTTTTTTTATTTCAAACCATTGCCTGAAACAACATAATGTGAGAAAAAAAGACAAATCAAAAAATTGAGCTCTAGCATCCTTACAAGCACACCCACCAAAGAAATGTTAGAACAAAGGGAAAAGCAGAAGGAAGAACAGGAAGTTTTAAAAAAAACAGAGAAAAAAAGCTCGTGAAGCTAAAAAGGGAGTAAAAAAACTCAAACTGTTCCTGTAGGTCTAAGTCCATAAAATCCAGGCCAAACATTCCAGTTGTATCAACTTCAAAGGACGGTGTTATAAGATGTCCTGCTTGTGAAGAGGAACCTCCAACAGAAGAATGGAACCAGTGCTGTAAATGCCAAGAGTGTTGGCATGAAGAATGTTCCAATTATAAAAATGTCATTTTTATTTGTGACTATTGTTAGGTACACAACTAAACACTTCAACATCACGTTACAATGCATTACGCTTAGTTTGATACTTTGTAAGATGTAAAAACACAGTTATCATTTGTTAAACCATGTAACACATTCAAAAGATAAAATATGCTCAACCTTTTTCAGTGTCGCCATCTTGCCCCAAGGCAAAAGTCATCTCTCCCCAGTAGTGGGGCAAGATGACGATTTGTTAAGGTTATGAAAAAATAGAATAATCCTTAACTTCTTTTATTGGAAAAATTAAATGGTAATATATTTTAATGCTACAAAGGACTACTCTAACAGTTCATGTAAAATTGATTTTACTACCTTTAAAAATAAATTAATAAACAACAAAAAACTGTTAACGTCTTCATTTTGTCCCGGTCTCCCCTATGTGTACTTTCTAGGGTACATGAATAAGGTAAAAAAAGCACAGAATTTGAAAGGGAGTGGTTTAATGATTGAAGATGATCCTTAGCGATTCAGTTTTTAAAGTAACAAACGTCTTGAGCTGGTGATGGAAAATTAAGTCAAGATTCCTTAAATATTTCCGTTTGAGACTAATGAGCCATCGCTCGTGAAATTTTCCCGTACTATAAGTTTTTCAATGGTAGGATGTACATACTAAGAGAAAAGTGGTACCATGTCAAGTGTCGTTCCCGTCTCTGTTTGCTGAACGTTTTCAGCTACCTATTTTTTTTTTGCCACATCTATTTCCGTCAGAGCTGTCAATATGTCTTATAATTTCAAGCTATTATTGGATGACCATACAAACACCTGAGTCGGCACCCAGCGCTTCCCACAGTAGATCTTTCTGTATTCGTTTTGATTATAGCATTCTTAAAATGCTTAAGAATTACTGCAGAGGTACATGTTAAAAGAGTACGATTGATATCATGCATGTTTAGTATTTTTACATCTTTACAAAATATTAGAATTGGTATACTTTTCGATAAATTTAAATTCTAGTACGTTTACACACATGAGTTCAAAAAAGAAAGTAAAGATGATGTATATGACTCATTGGATGCTTTTTGGAATAGAAATGTTACAAATATTTACAAACGAAGAAGAAAACTTCTTTAGATTTGTTTGAACTGAAATAGTAAATGAAATAGAAGTTTTGAGTTGTTTACCTATTCATGCACAGAACTTATATCATAAAATGTATGCAACATTTAGATACACAAAAAATAGAGTGGCAGAAATGTTTGAAATATTTTCGAGGAGAATAGACAGAGTAGAAAAATGTCTTTTGAAGCGAAAGTATGCATAAAACTGGATGGCTCACAAAAGAAAGAAGTCGGACTCACCTCTGATATCTTGAATGAGTGAAAAAAGCTGCGCAGCTTCCCGGAACGACTGGAGACTATCCACAGAGTACACGAGTAAGAAACCACGGCCCGACCGGATGCTCAGTTCACGCATCGCTGGGAAGTGGTGCGATCCAGCCGTGTCCAGAATCTCCACGGTATGAGAAATGCCATCTGGGGACAGAGACGAAAATTATATAAGAACGTAGTGTTGAGTGTATCATTGTCTTCACAACAATTTTTGTGCAATGTTTTGAAATCGAGTTTATACGACGGGTGTTCAAATAATATCCTATTACGTAAAAATATAGGTAGAGAAGTGTGGTTGGATGATAAGCCAGTAGAAATCAAATTCCTGCAAACATTTTCATTCACCAACAGACGAGTAAAGAAACGCGCCATTGAATTTTTGTTTTGAACTAAATGACAGGAAACGTGAACGTAGATGTTGTATTATTTTTTGTGTTATACTTAATGTGAATCCCGAAAAGTAGATAACCCTCAAGAGAAAAAGATAAGAGACTAGAGCTCAGTCCAGGAGTTTAAAAATGCATGTGCGTTCAAGCGATAGCAGTGGCAGAATCGTTGGGTGGAGTGCTTCAAAAGATATGTGTTAGAATGTTGTATGTGAATTTGAGCGTTTTTATGAATACCAGGTTGATTCTCTTATAAACAAACTTCATACCTTTTTCGGAATGAATTACTTTTTAAATTGCTGATAAAAGTTGTTTCAACAGTCCTTTGAGCTCCTTGTAAGTCTTTTCGCTCGTATTTTGAACACATTTGCTTAGAAATAATGCAAGTTACATGATACTCCCTAAAATAAACTCATTTTCTTAAAAATAAATAAATAGCTCTCTCGATATGAAATGTTGTAGCTTCGACCACGAGGTACAATTAAAAATACACTTATTTTAAAAATGCTCCTTTATATACCATATATTGGGACACAAAATTCATAAATTATAATTCAAATGGTAAAATAATGAAAAGCAGTAAATTAAAAGAAATGTAAATATCAAAAGAAAAGCCAGAATTAGACTTTGAACAGAAATGAATAAATGAATAACCAAGTAAACACAGGGAGGCAAAAATTTCATTCAAAGTCAACTCCAGATGAAATATTTCTTAGGAATCAATGTTCCTCAATAAAGAGAAAATTTTTTTTCATTCCCCAAACTCTAAATGAAAAGAGAACACTAATGAATTCCTCCACTTCATTCCTATCAGAAATAAAGACATAAGAATAGTGCACCAAAAGCCAATATATTCCCCCTTTTCCCCCCATTATTCTTAATTCTTCCAGCAAATTTACCAAACAAGCAGATCTAAATATAAAATACTCCTGCCCACGTACCGGAGAACAAAAAGATTTTCGTTCTAACTGACAGCTTATTTATGTAACCGAATCGACAACACCGTGATATCCAAATGAAAAGAGAAGAGAAGGGGAAAAAATTACGAAATTTATTTTTTTTGAACGGGTCAGAAGTAGAGAGGAGATATGATTAGTGTTATGCCTTTCATCCGGTCTCCTAGCAACGGATTCCAGTAGAGAGGAAAATGATTAGAACCGTTGGAGAAAAACAGTAATTATGGCTCTCTCGTTGGCGCGAATCCGGGTTCCAGTAATTAGTGTGTGTCGCATTCGGAAAAGAAGTCTTCTTTGAAGTGGATGGAATTTGGTTGCACGAGCAGAAAATTAAAAGTTCTCAAATTGGAAAAAAAGTTTTACGTCTGAATTGAAATGGACAACATCGAAGAGGAATTTTATTTGTTTATATGTTGTTGTTAAAAGAAGAAGCTTGGAATTACAGTAAAGGAAAGGAAAAATAGAATTATACTGGGAGCAAAGTTTAATCAGCGAATGAATGTGAAAAGTCTCTAGAGATAAAAGTTATCTGTTACAGAATTCAGGCGTTTCATGATTTACAATGCCTTCCCTCTGCTAGAGTAAACAAAGTAATACACATTATCTATTGATACTATCACAAAATCTCCAAAGTTTCTGATACGACAGAATTTCAGCAATCATTCCAGACTTTCTTCTGTCACCGATTTTTAATTTATGAACGTAGTGTTAATCTTATGAAATTTCAACTTGTTTTGCGAAAATCTACACTTGTTATTTACAATATCCAGAAAATAAAAGCAACTTAAGAGTTTGATTAAAATTACATTTTATATCCAATTGTTGAAAATATTTTTAAAGATCTGAAAACTCACGAAAATGAAACCTGAAGCGATTCAAACACTTCAAAAAAAATACAACTTCACTGTAAAAAACTTGTTTATTAATTTTTCACTTCAATGCACTATAATTCATTTAAATACATTTAAAAAACTAATTCAAGAAAGGAAAAAAAACGAAAAACTCCATAGGGTTTACCCTACATTCACTAATTAAAAATGGCCGAAAAAAATAGAGAGAGAGAGAGAGAGATTTCGTGTGTTTCATTAAAAAAAGCATTTCAATATTTGAAGCTAAGGAGTTATAGGGGCTGTGTTGGAATTGATTTAACACAGACAAAATACTTACAGAGCAGCGGATTTCAAATTTTTCTAAACATACCACTTCACAATGAGTATTGCGATGCTTCACTCAAACTTAATATCCGATGTTCCTCCGAAAAATGCGCTCTTTCTAGAACTATATATTTTGGGGGAATAAACAATCTTTTAGTCCTTCTTCCCCAAAATATTTTTGCCCTAGTTTGAAAATAGTTACAAGGGAGAATCCTTTATATATTCTTAACTATTACTGCGCTTCATCTTTTAAACAACTACTGTTAAATTTGGATTCACCATCTTTCAAATGCACGCAATTAGCAGCCACTATCGAAGTAAACCATTCCGGAACTATCAAGATATTACAGTAGATTTTTCTCTAACAGGAAACAATACAGACATATGAATCTAAAATATAGCACAGTTTCAAAATTCACGCAAATATTGAACACACAATTCAGATTTATATAAACATGATTTCATATAAGGTAAATGAAACACATAGCCCCTGTCAAATGCGCGACTCAAATGTTGCTTCCCTTATAATCTTGATACAGAATGGAAAAAACCTTGTAAGAGCTTCTAAATTTTGTTCATCAAATATTTATTTTACACTCCTTAAAAGTGAAATTGCAACACCAAGAAATAATGCATACAGTGCCGTGTAAATTTCAGGAACGATAGCGGTAAGGCGGACATGGAAATGAATAAAAAACAGACAAATAAATCATTATAAATCAATTTATTCAGTATTTAATGTGTCGTCCACCTCGGGTAGCTCTATAGACCTCAATGCGGCGAGAAATTTAATCAATTAGTCCATTGATGGTAGCCTGAGGTAACCGTTGCCAAACCATATTCATTGCTGTGCACAAATTATTTACAATTTTCGGTAGTAGTCCTCGGTTGATAGCACGTCCAATGAGAACCCTCATGTGTTCCATGGGATCCAGATCTGGAGAGTTTGTTGGAAGGATGTCAGATCCAGTCAGGCTGTTAAGAGCATGACATGCAGCTTGGCATTGGCTTACTGGAGTACCGTGTTGGGTGCGCCCTGCAACAGTGGCAGAACAACAGGAACCACAACTCGTGTGACGTAGCGGAACTCTTTCAAACGACCATCAATGTGTACCAAAGGGCGATCAAACATTATGCCCCCTCAACCCATGATGCCTAGTGTAGGATAGGTATGGTGCATGTCGAAATGGGTTGGTCTGTAGCGTTCTTCTGTAGCCAGGTGTTGAACGGTCAACGGTAGTCTTGTTGCTGGTACCCGCGCACCTAACTGTACTTTATGTAATATATCGCGTACAGTTTGGGTGGACACAGATATACCTGCTCCTGATGCCCATGGCTTCGGATATCATGACAACCGGTTTTGGCCGAGGAGAAAGGGTCTTGAATAGTCAACTGGCCAATATGCCTTACTGTGGCCTGACATGCACCTGTGCGCTCCACTCTGGCGTGCACGTAGATCTTCTTGAATTCCTCGTGTGACAACTTTGGATGGTACTTCCTTTGTGCCTAACACGAATTGTTGTAGTGAGCAGAGACAAACCCGATTGATGGAGTTGAATTATACGGTCACGTTCCTTGGTCGTTAACTGATGGTATTGAGCTCGCCGACGACTCAGAGGCCTTTTCAACGCTTCTTCGAAAGTCACAAAACCTCATATGTTCTTTATGAGAAGGGAAAATTGCTGGCTTCTATAGCTCGAATATGAGTATCACGTGATCAGATGCTTGCGTAAATTCAATCATTTGCATTTCCATCTCACCACTATCACTCCTGAAATTTGTATGACGTAAGTATACATCTTATGTAAGTATCTTTGTATGACGTAAGTACACAAGTGTATTATATCTTGGTGCTGCAATTTCTCCTTTAAGGATCTTCTTTCTGAGAAGAACTTTTTTTTGTTGCTAAATTATTGGTGACCGATTTGTAACAGAGTGTCTCAATTATTCATTAATATTTGTCGACTTCTCAATTGGACCTTTCCAGCCACAGCACTCTATCTGCAGAGCAGCAAACAAAATACGAAATTTCTGTAACAATGTTTATTCCTTAGTAAACACACAATTGAGTATCTGTTTTCAATACGGGAGGTTCGTTCACACAATTTAACTGCTACTCTCCCCAATTGTATAAAAATCTACGATTCGATTGAAACACAGCTGGTCGCGAGTTTGACCACTCGGCTATTGTAGTTACACTCTTCATATTGAGTACTTAAATCCTGGTTTCATCTAAAATAAAGCCGCGGCATGTTAAATTCATTGAGATTTGTGTAGCGTGATGTAGAAGTTTTAAAATCGAGATATGCCGAAGTGTCACCTGACAATGACACAATGTCTATTCCAAATAGTCTGTTGTGTTTCTGCCAAGCGAGTTTACTTTAGAATAGAAAATAAATATATATATTGCTACAATTTTGGTATTTAAAATGTATTTATAATGTTAAATTATGTCAAAATTACTATTCTGCTTGAAAAATAGTGCAGGATTAATGTTTATTGCATGCAAACATGTGATTTTGATCAATTGCTATGGGACCTTGTAAATAACATGGGGCTCTTTGGGTATCTCGCCAAATTGGCGAGATATCGTTTAGTTGGCGACAGTTTTGGCAACTTATTTTGCCGTCAAATTTGTTGCCAAGTGTCGCCAAATTTGGTGATATTGGCGATATTTGACGACTTCCGGTTCCGACTTCCGGTTCTATTTTCTGGAATGTTCTACCACTTTCGCCGTGTCTATATAAGGCATACTGAAATGCAACATGGGGCAGTTATTCAGATTTCTTGAAGCTCAGACGCGCCAGCAGCCTCTGTTACTTTACGGGTGATTCCGTTGTGATATATGCCGAAGAGAGTACGAAAGCCTACGGCTTTGAATTTGATATATTCCCCGCTGGATCAGTACATTGCGTTGTGTTACTGTTGCGTTGTATTACTGTGACTTCGGCTGTTCTTATGCCTTTCTGAACATTGTATTCTTCATTGGGCTGATAATAAAGAACTGTTTTATCGCTGTCCTGATTAAAGTCTATTCAATCCCTGAACCCAACAGTGAAATTCGTTACAAATTGGTGTCAGAAGTGGGATTGAATAGCGAAAATAAATGAAATGGCTGACTTCGATATTGAATCGGTGTCTGGACTGCGTGTTATAGAATTGCGAGAACAGTTATCGAATCGGGGCTTGCCTACAACTGGTCTGAAAGAAGAGTTAGTGAAACGACTTAGAGACGCTATGGAGAGTGAACAAAGCATTAGAGAAGTGAGTGATGAGAGCTCGCCTGAAATAAGTGAACGAATTAAGGCGGTTGGCGAAAAAGAGTCAGCAAGAGAAGAAAGAAAAAGTGAATCTAAAATAAATTTGAACCAACTGTTGGCGGCTATGATGGATAGGAACTCTAACTTAAAAGAAATGAAGGCAGAGAGAACAGGAAGGAAGATTATTAGAAGAAATGAAAAAAAAAAACCCAAGAGGAAATGAAAGCTAACATCGTAAGCGTGATTAACACCAAGATAGATGTTATTGCAGACAAAAACGAAGAAAGACTTGGCGAAATTGAAAAGAATATCGAGAAGAATGATGATGATGAGGAACCGAGGAACCGAGCTCACCCGAAGAGGGTTTAGAGCTACAACCGATCCCTCGGGAGACAACCACCCTCACATCCAGTTTTTATTGTAAAAAAAAACAAATCAAAGTTTACATTTTAAACAATTCCAACTTTTTTACAAATACAAAAGAAATAATAAAAATAAACAAAACAAATGCACCATAAAGACAAAAAAAAAAGACAGAAAACAGGAAACATAAATAATTACATTAAAAAAATAGTTTCTTTGGAATCAAATTTTCAGTTGATGACACACCACTTCCTGTTGATATTTTCCCGCTATTTGGTTCTTCAGTTTTCAGAAAAAGGAAATGATTCATCAAAAGGAGGATTACTTTTTTCCCCCGGATCTCCTCCCCCATTTTTTTAAAAAGAAACATAAAAGAAGAAAGCAGCAGTTAAAAATAAATAAAGAGAGAAAAAGGGGGGGGGAGATAGATTATTGAATTTTATTGGAGATATCATTTTTTGCTACAAAAATTAATAAAAAAAAATAATAAAATAAAAATAAAATAAAATAATTTTTTTTTAAAAAAAGGTGAATGAGGAGAGATTTGGCGAAATAACACTAGAAATTGGGAAATTAAAAGAAGCAATGAAGGTTGATATATCTGCTGAAAAATCAAATTTCGCCGAAGAAAATATTCGGGAACAAGAAATCAGCCAAGATCAACCCAATATCGCCAAGCCAAATATCAAGATCTCCACATATGATGGAAAGACATCATGGCAGGTATACAAAACCCAGTTCTCAATTGTAGCCAATGAAAATGGCTAGGATCCTGTTACCAAAGCTCGCCAACTGGCTGCATCCTTGCGAGCGGAGGCTGCAGATGTCTTAAGAACAGTCCCGGAGGAAGAACAATTAAATTTTGAAGCGCTCACAGAGGCCCTAGAGCTACGTTTCGGCGAAAAATGTTTAAAGGACTTTAGTCGCCTGCAATTAAAATCACGCCAACAAAGACAGAGTGAGACTCTCCAAGATTTGGCGATAGATGTAGAACGGCTATCTCATCTCGCATTTGCCGATTGCCCAGCTGACGTACGAGACACTTTGGCTCTACATTACTTTATTGATGGCGTGAAAGTTCCTGAAATTCAGAAGGCTCTCAGATTGGCAGAGTTAAAAGACTTGAAATCAGCTCTAGTGTACGGCCTGAAATACGAGGCTTCCCTACAAGTTTCAAGAAGGGACAGACATCTGGTGAGGGGAGCAGAAATAACCAATTCAGATCCTAGTATGGCGGATACTCTGAAAGAAATGCGTGATATTCTGTTATCCCTGAATGTCAAGTACAATAGAAACGCACAAAAGACGAAGGTAACGTGCTGGAGGCGCGGAGCCGAAGGACATGTTCAGCGGAACTGTCAAGCTCGCCAAGATCAACGAGCTGGGAACGCACCTAGAACCAAAGCACAGGGAAAACTAGAACATGGCGGTCTCGCGGGGCGGAGGTTGCCAGTTAATAAAAAGCCCCATTTTGAGGTTTTTCAAATTTCTTCAGAAAGTGTTGGCGGAAATGGATTTTTCATTGAAGCCCATGTAAATAAATTACCTCGTCGTATGATCGTCGATACAGGGGCCAATGTCACCATCATGCGGGAAGATATTGCTCAACAACTTAATGAGAAAATCATCTGGACGCCGCCCTGCGTTACCCTCCAGACTGTGACCGGTGACAAAATTCCAATTATTGGCAAAATGAACATCAAGATAACCTTCGGAAATAAAGCATATAGTCATCTATATATATAAAGGAGAAAAGCGACTCACTCACTCACTGACTGACTGACTGACTAATCACGAAATCTCTGGAACTATTCAACCTACAGACTTGAAATTTGGTATACATGTTCCTTTGATAGAGTAGACATCAGCTAAGAAAGGATTTTCCGAAATTCGAAACGCAAGGGGCGTTACGGGGCTTAAGGGCTTTAATAATAATTGTTTCCATGTTTAAACTACTTGATGTACAATCTTAAAATTGGGTAAGCGGATTCCTTTCAGAGAGTAGAGATCCGCTACAAAATGAGTTTGCTGAAAATTGACCCCCAAGTGGCGTTTCAGGGGATTAGGGGGCGTTATAGATAATTATTTCCATTTTTAAACTATTTGACGCACTGTCTTTAAATTTTATATATATAGATTCCTTTCGTAGAATAATGATCAGTTACAAAACGCGTTTTGTGAAAACAGACTTCTAAGTGGCGTTGCGGGGGATTAAGGGGCGTAATAGATAAATATATCCGTTTTTAAACTACTTCACCTACCTGCTTGAAAATTGGTAGGTAAGTTTCTTTCCTGGAGTAAATATCCGCTACAAAATGGGTTTTGGGAAAATTGACCCCAAGGGGTGTTGCGGGGGCGGGGGGTTTAAGGGGCGTTATAAATTCCTATTTTTAAGTTATTAGACGTACAGTCTTGAAACTTAGTAAGCAGCTTCCTCTCATAGGGTAGAGATACGCTACAAAATGAGTTTCGTGAAAATTGCCCCAAGTGGCGGTGAGGGGACTTAAGGGGCGTTATAGATAATTATTTCCATTTTTAAACTATTAGGCGCACAGTCTTTATATTTGATAAAGAGATTTTTTTCATTGAGTAGAGATCAGCTATAAGAAGGTTTTGTGAAAACAGACCTCTAAGTGGCGTTGCAGGGGAATAAGTGGCGTAAGAGATAAATATTTTCGTTTTTAAACTATTTGACCTACCTGCTTGAAAATTGGTAGGAATGTTTCTTTCATGGAGTAAATATCCGCTACAAAACGGGTTTGGAGAAAATTGCCCCCCAAGGGGTGTTTAAGGGCAGATATAAATAATTATTTCTTTTTTTAAACTATTAGACTAACAGTCTTGAAATTTGGTTAGCAGATTCCTCTCATAGGATAGAAATACACTGCAAAATGTGTTTTGTGAAAATCGACCCCTAGGTGGTGTTGCGGGGGTTCAAGGGGCGTTATTGATAATTTTTTTGCATATTTAATTAATTGGACGCACAGTCTTCAAATTTTGCTAAGCAGATTCCTTTCATAGAGTGCAGTTCCCCTACAAAATGGGTTTTGTGAAAACAGACCCAGAAGTGGCGTTGCGGGGCTCCAGTGGCGTTATAGATAACTATCCCCATTTTTAAACAATCAGACGTACAGTCTTGAAATTTGATAAGCAGATTCCTTTCGTAAAGTAGAGAACCGCTACAAAATGGGTTTCGCGAATATCAACTATCAAGTTTAATTTTGGGAGATTAAGAGGCGTAATCGATAAATATTTCCATTTTTAAACTACTTGATCATCCTGCTTGAAAATTGGTAGGCATGTCCCTTTCATGAAATAGAGTTCCTCTAACAAAGAGTAAAATGAAAATTGACCCCCAAAGATGTTTGCGAGGGGTCAAGAGGAGTTACAGAAAAAAATTCCTGTTTTTAATTGTTAGACCCATATACTTGAAATTTGTTAAGCATGTTTCTTTTGTTGAATAGGGATCCACTAAGAATAAATTTTAAGCAAATCAAGTTCTGGGGGGTTGCAGGGGGTTACTGGGACGTATTGACAAAAAAAAATTACTTTTTTCGAGCTACAAGGACTATAATAATGAAATTTGGTTTGCATTTTTCTTTTGTTGAATTGAAATCCGCTAAAAGCGGTAATTTTCGACAAACGGCTCTCAACGGGATTACAGGGATATTTATGGTAAAACTTTTGCTTTTTTCTGTTAGATTTAGGCTTGAAATTTGGCTTGCATGTTCAATTTACGGAGTAGAGATCCACCGAAAATTGGTTTTGCGGGAATCCACTTGGTTTTTGAGTTACGAAAGAGGAAACATCATTCTATGCTTCAATTTTAGAGATTTTTAGAAAATACAAATTAGATGAGTTCTGCCCTTTTTTTTATCAACAGGTGACAGTTACAGGTATAAGTATATTTTTCAATTCAATCGAATTCTTAATGCTAGGACTTAGATATCAATAATTTATACATATATATAAGCAGTAAAATGTTATAAAACATCATGAAATCCCCAGCGAAGCGGGCGGGTAACAGCTAGTAATGTATATGTGGCTAAAATTACGGACAATTTTATCCTCGGACTGGACTTTTTAGAGAAATACAATTTTATTTTGGACTTTAAAGATAGCTCTTTGCATTACGACGATAGATAAAACCCTTTTTCGGAAAGGAGTAAATGAAATCAAACCCTGTAATCGAATACTTGCTTCATCGGATTTCACCATACAGGCTAGGCAAGAACTAATATTGAAGGGATATACAGACCAAGAGAAAAATTTTCGACTTGGAGTCCTTGAATTTCCTGATTTCGAGAATTTTCCAAAAGGGGTTTTAGTAACTTCAACACTTGTAGACATTACAAAAGAAGCCATACCAGTAAGATGTGCCAACGTAAGTGATAAACCGAAAATTTTAAAGAAAGGTAAGGTGTTAGCCACATGTACCCCAGTGAACTGTGTTGAGAGAAGTTCGTTCCAAACATCAAATGTGTCATCTGAAAATTTAACGGAGGATTTGCTAAAAACCATAGAATTAACTCAGAAACAGAGAAGAGCTGCAGAGAAAATGCTTCGTGAATTTAAGGAACTGGTTCCCAAGTCATCCGAGGAGTTTGGAAGAACAAATTTAACAAAACGCCGAATTGACACAGGTAATCATCCTCCTATTAAACATCCTCGAAGATTACCATTTGCCAAAGTGGAAGAGGTAAAAGATCTTTTAAAGGATATGCAAGCAAAGGGCGTCTTTGAACCTTCTACAAGTCCCTAGGCCTCTCCCATCATCTTGGTCCGAAAAAAAGACGGTTCAACGAGATTCTGCGTGGACTACCGTCGTTTAAATGACATCACCAAGAAAGACAGTTACCCTCTTCCCCGAATAGATGACACCCTAGACACATTATCTGGAAATGTGTGGTTCTCTACTCTTGATTTAAAAAGTGGCTATTGGCAGGTAGAGATTGATCACGTAGATCGTGAAAAGACCGCATTTACAACAAGCGGACAAGGACTTTGGCAATTTAAAGTAATGCCTTTTGGTCTATGCAACGCACCTGCTACCTTTGAGCGCCACATGGAGACGGTGTTGAGAGGACTCTCTCCTGAAGCTTGTCTTATTTACCTAGATGACATAATTATCGTGGGGCGAGATTTTGAAGAACATCTGAGCCAACCTCGGAATGTGCACGAGTTGAGAAGCTTCTTAGGGCTCTGCACTTGTTATAGAATGTTCGTAAAAGGGTTTTATTTAATCGCAAGACCACTTCATAGGTTGACTGAGCACAAACGGCCATTTGTATGGACCGAGGAATGTGAGGTAGCATTTACCAGCTTGAAGGATGCTTTAACATCCGCGCCTATTTTATCTTATCCGGATCCTGATAAACAGTTTATCTTAGATACGGATGCCAGCCATGCAAACGTAGGAGCAGTGTTATCTCAAGAAATCGACGGCCAAGAAAGTGTCATCGCTTATTGGAGTAAGTGCCTGTCGAAGCCCGAGCGAAATTATTGCGTCCCCAGGAAAGAATTACTTGCCATCGTTAAAGCTGTTGAAAATTTTCACAGTTACGTTTACGGGCGAAAATTCCTGCTCCGAACAGACCATGCATCTCTCACATGACTTTTGAATTTCAAGAACCCAGAGGGACAGATTGCTAGGTGGATACAGAAACTCCAGGAGTACGACTTCGACATCCGACACCACAAAGGATCCTTGCACGGAAATGCAGACGCCTTGTCCAGGAAACCCTGTTCAGGGAATTGTCGCTTTTGCTCTACAGCTGAGATGAAATATGGGAAAACGGTGCCGGTTGTGCACCAGATCACTGCGTCAGCTACATCACATTTAGACCCTTGGAGTGATGAAGAAGTTCGCGAAGCACAAATGAAGGATCCTGACCTAAAACCCATTATTGAACGCATGGAGTCGTCTAGTGGGAGACCTTCTTGGCAAGACATCTCTAGTTTAAGTCCTGGTATCAAACGGTATTGGGCTCTTTGGGATTCTCTTCACATTCGAAACGGCGTCCTGTATAGAAAACGGGAATCCGAAGATGGCAAAACATCAAGGTGGCAGTTAGTACTCCCTCGATCACGAATACCTGACGTACTAAAGGAATTACACGATAGTTCAACAAGTGGCCATTTCGGAGTTATGAAGGCCATGCAGAGAGTTCGAGAGCGGTTTTATTGGAATAACGTAAGAACTGATGTCGAAAAATGGTGCAAGTCCTGCGATACCTGTGGAGCCCGTAAAGGCCCGAACAGACGTAGTCGCGGAAAGCTACACCTATACAATGAAGGGGCACCATTCGAAAGAATTGCGTTCGACATCTTGGGACCTTTTCCACGATCAAAAGACAATAACCGATACATTTTATCTGCCATGGATTATTTCACGAAATGGCCTGAGGCATATCCGATTCCCGATCAGGAAGCGACAACTGTTGCAGAAGTGTTAGTGGAGAATTGGATTTCAAGGTTCGGAACACCCCTTCAACTCCATTCCGATCAGGGGAGAAATTTCATTTCTGCTGTCTGCCAAGAACTTTGTAAATTCCTGGGAATCGATAAAACACGAACAACCCACTTCTGACACCAATTTGTAACGAATTTCACTGTTGGGTTCAGGGATTGAATAGGCGGCGATAAAACAGTTCTTTATTATCAGCCCAATGAAGAATACAATGTTCAGAAAGGCATAAGAACAGCCGAAGTCACAGTAATACAACGCAACAGTAACACAACGCAATGTACTGATCCAGCGGGGAATATATCAAATTCAAAGCCGTAGGCTTTCGTACTCTCTTCGGCATATATCACAACGGAATCACCCGTAAAGTAACAGAGGCTGCTGGCGCGTCTGAGCTTCAAGAAATCTGAATAACTGCCCCATGTTGCATTTCAGTATGCCTTATATAGACACGGCGAAAGTGGTAGAACATTCCAGAAAATAGAACCGGAAGTCGGAACCGGAAGTCGTCAAATATCGCCAATATCACCAAATTTGGCGACACTTGGCAACAAATTTGACGACAAAATAAGTTGCCAAAACTGTCGCCAACTAAACGATATCTCGCCAATTTGGCGAGATACCCAAAGAGCCCCATGTTATTTACAAGGTCCCATAGCAATTGATCAAAATCACATGTTTACATGCAATAAACATTAATCCTGCACTATTTTTCAAGCAGAATAGTAATTTTGACATAATTTAACATTATAAACACATTTTAAATACCAAAATCGTAACAATATAGTTCTCATACGCTCACCCCTACTCGTAATAAATCGATCCTGAGACCGTACGATTACCAAAATAAGATGAGTGGTTGAGAAAAGGGGGAATCGAGAAGTCATTCGAAAATTGAGGGTGAAATTTCACGAGAGGAAATTGAAAATTCAAAATAATGTCGGGGGGCCGAAGAAAAGAGGGGGGGATTATCAGATGGAAAAAGAAATTTCGAGATAGAGAGCGGAAGTTCTACCGCTGGAAGCTCCGGAGAATAGAATGCGGAGGGGGTTATGTTGCCATGGGAACCAGAGATAGCACCCCAGAAACGAAAAGATTCGAATTCTATTTATAGAAATCCTCTCCACAAAAGTCCCATTTGAATCGTGGCCATCGATCTGATATGAAAAGTGGGTGTGAAAAAAGGAAGGGACTGACGTATAAGATGGACTGGATGGCAGGGAAAGAATGAACCATCTCGTTTCCACCCTCCCAGGTACTTTTTTCATCTGAAGATGGTTCAGGCGTGGGTGGACATAGAACCACCTGTTGTGTGGGGAAGAGAAAAGTTTTTGCAGATCAGTCCATACTTTTTTCGTTCTTAGAGAGAAAATATTTTTTCCCTGTTTTTCCCCCTCCGTTGTCAACATGGTTGTAATTGGTAAAAAAAGTTTCCTAAGAAAAGATTTCTTTTCTGAAGTGAAGTGAGATGTGATGATTTATTTTCCCCCGAGTGTGAGGAGGAATTGAAGTGATAGGTACGGATAATTATTTTTAAAAGCAAAGAAAAGAGATATAAAAGTGGAGAAAGATATTTTCTAAGGAAAAGACGATAACTATTTTATAAAAACTTCCTTTATAAGGATTAATAATTAATTAATAATTTAATATGTATTTCACAAAACTGAATGTCGTTATGTGTGACAATTAATTCGCTAATTACTTAATAATTCCTACTAATTAACTGCATAATTCCAGTACGAAATTCAAATAAAAATTTGGCTTCTAACCATTTTTTGTCTTATTTACTACTTCAAGTTTAATCATCAAATATAATGTGATGTGATTAGCCAGATTAATAAAATATGAATAAGGTTTCCTGGGCTGAAATCAGTTTGCTTCTATTAAGAAACGAAGCCAGCCGAAGATTAGATATCTATTGCCCTGACTTGAGACGCTCAGCCGAAGGGGTGTTGTGGCCGGCGAGCAGGCAAGGAGAGAAGAACTACTTACAGCACTGAATAGGTAAAGGTGAACTTGGCGATAAATTTAGTCGACAAATATTGCCAAAATTGGAAACAAAAATAATTGCCCTGAGACAAATCTGGATAGGTCTTGAATGATTCTTTCGAGACTTCATAGGGATAATTTAGTGGAGAGAGAGCTGAGTGTCAGAGTGCGTTTCATTCGACCCATGCATTATTGTTAGGAATTGTATTGCTGTACTCTACATTTGTATGAATAAGTACTATAATGGACATGTATGTGAACATTCACATTGTTATCAGTTAAAAGGAAGTATTTCGTACTGGGAAGAATTATGAGTCAGACACCGTTGTATCGGTAGCAAAAGCGTGTATATGATAAAGTCTTAAGATTTGTTTTATTCTCCTTAATCGAGGAATTAAAAAATAATTTTGCATGTGGAGCAGTTTGTTTAATCAAACCGTAGCGAAATATAAGCCTTATTTTTTTATTAGATGCCTGACCGCAGATAAGCTAAGATAATTCATTTACCTACATGAATAGGTCCTATAAGTCAACTACTATTAATAATTGAACCTTCACAAGTCGCTTGAATAATATGCTCTGACACCTAAGGGTGTTTTTTCTATTCCAGATATCTTTAAATAAGTTTCCCGGTTCCTTCATAAAAAGAGGTTTTCATATCAAACAACGACATGAAGAAACCCCAAAATTTAGTTAAAATAAAAAACCGCTACAATATTTGAAAGAGTTCTAGAATAAAATTCGATTCCCTCCGAGTGAGTGTTAATTTACGTCACACTGTAAAGGAACAGGGCCATTCTGAACCTTGGCCAAGTAACGAGGATGACACCTGAGCTGGAACACCTTCTCCAAACTAACACATTACGGCAATGGGTAGAGCCTCGACAGATTCAACGAGCATCGGCTCTGCATGGCACACCTGCTACTGGTCTATGACCATGGCCACTCGATTTCCTCCAAAAAACCTTGCTTGTTAATTACTTGGAAAAAAACATTCTACTGCCCACCATTATTTTTAAAATAACGCTAGTTGACTAAATTACGTACTTAATGGAGTGCCCAGATATTTTTCGCTGTAAAACATTCCATACGTTGAACAACTTAATTGACATTCTACACAAAATTTGAATGATTTATTTTTTAAACTACAGCGTGTTGTTTCAGTAGATAAACAATACTATTATCTGTTTGCTTATTATTTATTCACACGGTTCTTACTTATAATGCAGAAATACAAATTTTATGACTTAGAGTATAATTTTACTTCCAATATGTATGTATTTTCCACTCTGATTCGATCTATTGTTCTGTGAAACTCTCAGCCACTCTTCTGATGAATCACGAAGAAAAGATTGAGCCAAGCAAGATGCAATTCCGGAGAATTAATGACCATGAAATATCGAACATTTAATCCTTAGTTAGGCGGAGAACTCTAAAAGTTTTCTAAGAATAGAAGCTGGATCGATACAGTACTTTTTTAGAAACCGCGCTATAGACTGCAATTGAGAAACCACAACAACTAGAAAATGGTGGAATAAATTCCAAAAGATATAAGGCAGCAATTTAGAAAAAATGCATGGTTTATGTTGATTTTTAAACAGATGGCTAGTAAGAGTACTTATTTTGAAAAATGTGCTCAGTTCTTAGGATTGTAACTGTTTACTATTTATGATCACATTTATGAAGGTAAGCAAACAATAGCGTTCTCTGTTTCAGGATTTAATAATTACCGAAAGAAACTCCAAGAGAAGTGTTATTCTTCTTGCCCTGAACGAGGGAAGGGATGCCAATAAAAAACAAAATGGACGAATATTGATTTATTGACTTTCGAGCATTCCTTTGATTTTCAATTCTTTATTTATGTGTTTTAAATTCTTTTTAATTGTTTAGCAAGATAAGTAGTGAGCATTTAAGGTCTCAAAGCAAGACTATTGGTGACAGAGAATTCATGTGACGAGAACGACACATGAGCTGACAACTTTAAACTACCACAACAAACCGATAAAAGACTGTGAGCCACAACATATTTAAACATGCAGCAGCCCGTCTACATGGAAATCTTTAGAGACATTAGAGCTCAGACTCATGACATGCAGCCACGAGTTTGTGACCAGTAAACTACCCCGACTTAGCAAGGTAAAAAAAAAAAAAATGGCAGAGGGAAAAGTAAGTATAGTCATAATATTTACAAAAAACAATTTCGAACCATACAACTTTAAAAAAAAAGAATCTAAAACTCTTGAAATGTGCAAGGAATAGGTTTAATATTGAACAATGAAATAAAAAAAATCAAATTTGAATTAAAAAAATTAAAGGAAATACTTAGAATTCTGCTTAATTTTCTCTGCATGTGGAATTTAGACAAACGCACCAGTAACAAAATCTTATGCCTAGTTAAACAGAATATTCACTCACGAAACTCCTTTGAACCGTAAATGGACCCAAGTCTTGATACAAGTTTCCGAATCCGTGCCTGTCAATTGCTTAGAAGACTTTTCTGATAGTCTTTTCACTCTTGGGAGTAGGCTTTGAGAAATCGAGCAATTAGTGGCCGTGAAACATCCAATTTGGGTTGCGGTACCCGTCAATTCCATTTAATTCTCGTGGGGAAAGGAAAGACAGGGGAATAGAAGGCAGCTTTAGGAAACTGAGAAAGAGGAAATGGGATCTGACTTTTCATAGGTAACCAGTTGAGTTTCTGCAACTGACGACATTTCTAGAACCTCAGAAATTCAAATAAGTGCATCCCTTCGAAATAGAAAAATAAAACCAATTTGTTAAATATACTGTATTACTCAAACTTTACTAAAACCAACATACAACAGAGAATACCTGGATACAACTTCATACGGAATGAATCTTAAATTAAATAGCAATATTTCTGGAAAAAAAGATGCTTATAACTTTAACTTGCTTTAAGTTCCAACCTGGTACAGTAAAATTCACCTATTACAATGGATAGAAATATATTACCTTACAATTTGCAGCATTAATTCTTATTTAGTCAATACAAATATAAATAAAAAAAATATTAAAAAAATATAGGATTGTGTAATACGATTACCCAATCAAATTTCTTGAGATTTATTTGTAATAAACTTAATGGTGCTTGAATTAAATTAATATCTTAAAATTTATAATTTAATTTTTTTAATCGCAAGTGTCGTTATTGGTTAACCTTGCTGAAACGTTTCCAATTTTTTTACAGGTTATTTATCTTTATTTTTTTTCAAATAAGAAACTAATTTAAATTTAATGTTTTCGTATTTTCTTTGCGCACTCTGTTGCTGATTTCATTTGAGAATACATTAATGCACAATTTATTTCAGAAATGCAATCCTATGATTTCAAAAATTAATTCTATTACTTCAATGAGAGTCGAGTATTGTGGAATAGTCGGGTAATAGGGAATAGCGAGGCTCTTTATAGCTGCTGATGCACGGGAACACCTCGAAGTATAATGAAGAATAACTCTCGTGCAGTGACCCATTATCGTTGCCATACCCCTTGCTGCAAGACAAAGTATGTTTTGCAATTTTCAAAACATCTTGTAGGCAAGTTTTCAAACATTTTAACCTACACAAGAGCTTGATCATTAAAGTTAAGCACAATGGACACCAAAAGAATTCTAGTTTGGAATACAGGGGTCGTTTTTTAACTATGTTTTATCCTTCAGTTTAAAGCAGTGATTCCCTAAGGGGTCTATGACGATCTTCAAGGGGTCCACGACAGCAAGAAAATAATTTGGGAGTCCATGAGGAGTGAATGAGGGTCTACGACAGTTCTCATTAAATCAGATGGAGATTTTAATTTTAAAGGAAAATTTAACCAAATAGAAAACAGATTTTACCTATTTAACGCATTTATTTATTAAATTTAATGTGGCTAATTTGAAATTATGGGGCAGCATAAATTTTATTAAAACAAGGACCATCATTTAAGCTTTTCTTGCCAGAATTAAGCTAAAGGAGTAATTTTGCAGGTGGCGAATTTTCCTAGGTTCTCAGTCGGTCACAGACAATTTGCCAAGGAAATGATGTTTTAAGCAACGTTCAAGATTTAAATCCCCTTTATTCAGATTTTGAAACTGGGTTTGGGAAAGATTTTAGTTGGTAATTACCACAGAAGACAATGAATTAATATGGTCACATTTGAAAAAATGTCTTATTACAAGAGGAGATTGAAAGAGTAAGTAACGGAGATCTTGAACTAAATTTTAGAAACAGATATCAACAATTTCGGCTCTAAAGAGACATGCCTGTTTTTATCTCGAATTATACAAGTATTGGAGAAAGATTTTAATTGATTTTTCTTGTGAGGGTTTTAGCGCGGTTGTCGGCTGTACACTACTAACCAATGAAATTTTGGATTAAACTTGTCAAGATTGTTGGCAAATGTTGAAAATTTGCAATTGAAGCACCAAATTCATCCCTATTATTACAAACATTTCATTTTTAATCAGTTATTTATATGTCACTTAAATTTTAAATTAATTAATATGTGCTTGTTCCGTTTCCCAACTTCACTACAGTTTGAAATTTAAATCTTTTAAATTAAGAACTTTTGTACCAGTTGTCATAAACACATTAAAGTTAATAAATTTGCAAAAATACAATATTACACAAGGAGGGGTCTACCCCAAACCGAAAACCATGTCAAGGGGTCTATGAGACAAAAAAGTTTGGGAACCTCTGGTTTAAAGGTTCATTTTCCAAGACGGCGTTTTTCGGGTATTATGAAATACCTAATATTCCGTAATATCCAACACGAAGTATTCCATTCTGATGTATCTTTTGTAATAAATAGACTTCATGCCATCCACTAAAGAATCAGAAAACAAAGACGCCGAATGCATTGGAAAGTATTCCGAAGATCAACGAGGGAAAATTTGGATTCAATGCTCCATCTGTGGGCTCACCTTGACTAAACAGAAACGACTTTCACGTATTCTGAAAAGTATGTCTTTCATAATTAAAAATAATTATATGTTTTAGGAAATTTGATTAGTTTTTTTCCAGCAGTTTAAGCCACCTGTTTTACCCGACTATTCCTTTATACCCTCCCTTTATCATTTTTCTTTGAAGTAAATTTTTTCACAGGAAAATAAATATCATTTTTTGATAGGTGATAATTCCTTACAATTGTTTATAGTATAAATTCATGATGATTTTGGAGATTTTTATCAAGAACCAGTAAAGTTATTTTTTAGATATGTAAATGGTGTGTACCCGTGACTCTCGTATATAAATTTCTTACGTTTTTCTAAATAACTTCACGAGTATTTTTTCCTGTTTTGGACAAACCGATTTTAATCTTTAACAGTTGTGAGCATTAATTTCAATATGTTAACAAATGTAAGTTGAATCATAAGTCCGGGATCAGCCCAGGCAATCAACCCTGGTTTATCGGCGCTGTCCAGCTTTTTAAAAATGGTCCAGGCTTTCGATAATTTATGACTCGCCTCAACTTCTTTTTAAATTTGAGACCTATATCTTCCACATCACGTTTCTAAACATTCACTCAAGGCCATGCATCTTTCAGTCGATCTTCGATCTGACCATTTTCCCAAAACTATAGTTTTTTATAAGTATCACGGAAAGAAGGAAGATTATGAAGCAGAAAACAAACAAAACAGAGAATAGAGTAAGGAATAAGTAAAATAAATATCAAAGAATATAATTAACATATTTTTTATAATGCAAATGATTACAAAATTCAATAAATAAATGTTTTTATTACGTTTTCATATCCAATTAAGTAACCATTTACATTTTCATTTTCTGTTAACATTTGATGCTCTAAGCCAAAGGTTCCCAAACTTTTTTGTCTCGTAGACATATTTTTCGGTTTTGGGTAGACCCCTACATACCTAATATTGAATTTTTGCAAATTTATCAATTTAAATGTCTTTTTGACAGAGCAACTTACTTTAAAAGATTTAAATTTCAAACTGTTGTTGTTGTTTCTAATGCCACCTGTCTGACGTAGTCTGATCGAGGTCCATGAAATTCATCATGGCATTGAGCTATATTGTACGCCTGTCGTTAGCCGTAGCTTTGAGCACCATGCAGGTCGGTGACAGTACGATTTAGCTCGGTTCCACCCCAATTTTGAGGGAGGACACCCTGGGAGTGGTCAGGGGCCTTCCACCAACCTCACTTGAGGACATGCGGCTCGACGGCTATTTAGAGTACCCCCTGCTGCGAAGGCACTATACATTTACAAACATCCATGCCTTCTCCGGGATTCGAACCCAGGCCCTACAACATAGCAGTCACAGCGTCGCTAACCACTCTACCGGATGGGCGACACCCGGGAATTTTCTAGAACATAAGTATTTCCATGCAGCGTCGCTGGCAGGCCTACGAGTCGATTTCTGGTCGTTGTTTCAAGCACCTGTTACAGTGCAACCTATCAATTACCATTAATGTGTTGCCATTTCTGTTCTTTTTCTCTGCACCATAGCTCGTATATAACTGAAGCATTTACAACCCTGCATTCGCATGGAATTTCAAACTGTAGTGATATATATTGTTATTAACATAAAGAGCGCATGTTAATAATTTAAATTATAATATTTAATTAATACATAAAATTTTTGTTACATAAAGTAACTGAGGTACAAACAAATGTTTTTAATAGGAGGGATGAATCTGGTGTTTTAATAACAAATTTTCAATATTTGGCATTAATATTACCAGATTTAACCCTAAATCTCATCAGTTAGTGGTGTCCAAACTTTTTTTTTAGTTTTGTAACCGCAATAAAAATTTTCATAAGGGAAAACAATTAAAAACTTTCTCAAGATATTCGGGACAAGTAATAGGAACAGCTTATTAAAGCCAAAAATGCTGACATCAGTTTCTAAACTTTACTTCTATGTCTCCGTTAGTGTCTTTCCTATCAGTTCCTCTCGTAATCTGACATTATTTTTCGATGGGACCATATTATTGCCTACTGTGGTATCACCATAGACTAAATATTCTTCAATCTAGTTTCAATATCTGAATAAAAGACATTTAAGTGCTGTGAACATAGGTAAAACGTCCTTTTTCTGGCAGATTGTCTGTGAACAATTGAGAAACGGGGGAAATTTTTGCGACGTATAATGTTACACTCCTTTAGCTTAATTCTGACAAAACACACTGAAATGATGTGTGGTCCTTGTTTTAATAAAACTTATGCTGCTGCCTAGGAACTGCAAATTAACCTCATTAAATTTTGTAAATATATCAGTTAAGTAAATAAATGTAATGTTTCCACTTGATTGAATTTTCTTTAAAAATTAGTCATGGCCTGGTTAAATGAGAGTCACTATCGTAGACCCCAATTTACATCTCATGAACCCCAAAATTACTTTTCCGCTGACGTGGACCCCTTGCAAGTTGTCATGAACTCAAGGGGTCCATATAGACCACTTTGGGAATCACTGTTCTAAGCAACGCAACGCATTTTACTTACGGACATAAAATTTCTTTAGAAAACAGAGGAATTTATAGTTTCCATCTTTTTCAAAAATACCTACAAAGAATTTTAACAATTCGGCTAGTCACCATTTTGAAAGATCGGCAGAAGTATAAATAATTAGACGGATTCAGTTGTAACAGTGAAACTGTACCGGGTGATTCGCTATCAGACCGACACACTCACCATGTATAAAGCAAAAAGAGGAAATTATCCTATAAAAAAGTTCTCGCCTGTTTGAAACTAATGTAATAAAGCAAAAAGGAAAGAAAAATTTATCATAATTCTCAATTTACAATGTATGAATAACCTTAGGAATACAAATGAAGACCCTTTAAAAGGTGAATAACCAAATCAAAAAAGGAACAATGCATAATTAATTCGATTGATTGAAAGGAAAGCAGTGGGGATTTTTTTAAGCATCTTCAATCATAAAATCAATTATATATTCACACTCTTCAGTGGTTACACCTAGTTCAAAATAATTGTAAACATAATAAATTATAGCCTCTCCTTTTTGGTGAACTGTTTATGAACAAGTTATCTTTCTAATAACAGTTTATTCCCTTTGTGATAACAAATATTTTTTACACAGAAACCAGTTATATTCCTTGTAAATGATAGTGAGAAAGCAAAGAATCTAACCCTCTGACGTCAGAAAATATATCACCCCCCCCCTTCCCAGTAATAAATATGCGGAAGATTTATCCCTTTTAAAAGCATCGGTAATTTTTAAATCTTTAGAATGAATTATTTAAACTATTATATAAATAGATCAAAATATATATTTAAATATTTTATATTCTGTTAGAATAAGAATAATTAATAATTTTTCTTATATCTTGAGACAACTTTATTCTAGAGTTTTATTTAAGTTGTATATTCAATACACAGACATGCAATAAATTCTATTACGGTCTTGGATATTTTATAAATATATTTGAAATTATTCAATGAGAAATGTGTGATTTTTAAATATGTATTAAACTGGCGATATTTCTTAAATTAAATTCTGTTTTTGTACTTTTAAATGTGCACGATTCACTAGATCATTCTGCAAAAACTAAAAAATAATGCATTAACTGTTAATTGTTTTTCGAAAAAAATTTGAAATAAGAAAAATACAAGTTAAAATAAATATAATAATATAAATTATTTTTTTAAATAATTCAAATCATCTTTTTATTTGGAAATAACACTAGTAAAAAACGAGCTTTGTGCAAAGTATTTTTTTTATTCCTCAAACTAGCAAAAGGGAACGTTGTGTCAAATTGAATTTATTAAATAATTAATTTTAATAATTTAATTTTACGATGGGTTAGTTTAACTGGTTGGTTTTTAATGTTTGATAATGGAATTTTGAGTAGAATTCCCTTCTGTAAATAATTAGTTTTAATTGATTAAATTATAATCGATAATTTAATTATTAGCTGCAATTAAATTATCTTATTGCCATCCCAAAAAATTATGTACAGAAAGTTTTCACTCAATTAAATTCTTTAAAATGTGAGCAAAGAACTGGTTAAAATTTTGACCCAAGTCACCAAAAATGATACCAATAAGGCTGTATCTATAATTCTTTAAATAATTATTATAGTTTTAATGAGTTATTTTTAGTTATAATTAAATAATCGTATTTTTATCAGAAGCAATCATGTTTAAAATTTCAGCCGAATTGAGAGCTTTAAATGTGAGAATAAAAACCTTTAAAATTTTGACCAAGACATAGTCCCAACGTGCATAGAAGAAAACCCATCAAAAAAGCACTTTATTTTATTTAATATTTGTGGGAAATCCCATTAATTGTTTCCATATAATATGTAAGAAATGCATTTTCTTACAAGCCAAAAAGTTAAATATATAACTTGAGTTAGTTAAAATGTTAGTTAGTTGATAAAGTTAAATATTAAACTTGATATTCATAAGAACAATTTCATATAATGCAGAATTTTTTTTAATTCAAGAAATGTAACTTATTGAACAATAATTAGAAAGAAAAACTAAAGTATATAAGGGTTTTAAAATAAAACATTAAAAAAGTTTCGCGGTCTCGCTTATCACATATTTAAGAGTAAGACATATTCATTTAGGAAATGAGTTTAAAATGAAATTAAAAAGCAACGATATTAGTTTCGTTCTTCAAAAGCCTTTATGTTATTTTTCTTCCAATAAAAAAGGCAAATGTTTCCGGATATTACTGAATAATCGGATAGGAGTTTAAAACAAAAGGAATACGAATTTAATTCTGTCATACATATCTAGTATTAGTTTTTATAGCTAAAACTATTATGTGGAATGTTACGGACCTGTTTGCTACAGATTACGCTACAACAAAACTAATAGTTAATTTGTAATTAAATATTAATGCCGAAATCAACCCAAGTTTCATTAGATCATTGCACAACAAATGTTGTATTTGAAAAACAATAATACACACCCTTCAGAACAAACAAGTTAATTTTCCTTCATGAGATAAACAAATATATTGCTTAATTCAGTGCTTCTCAAACTTGCAATAAATACGACCCAATTTTCATTTATTATTTTTATCTTGTCCCCCTCCCCCCTCCTTTTAATAACAATGCATTGAATTCATTAATAAAACACTTTAAAACTAAAGCTACAATACGACTTTAATTATAAACCGTACAAATTATCAAGATAAATATTAAATTTTGCATATGACAAGCCCATGGAGTCACTAATAATTATTAAATTTGTCCTTAACTTAGTTTTGATTAATTAATTTTCAAATACATTATGCAGTACCAATACATTTATAATCGTAAATGTGTGCGTATATCAGTATAAATGTGTGTTTTACTTTTTATTATTCCAGAATGTATTTCGTTTTGCTTCCTTTCAGTAAATTAACAATTTTTAAAAAATAATTTTTTGCTTTCAACTTTTTGACATGCTTGTGCCTCCAGTAAGGTTATCACCTCCCAAGGGAGCGGATCCCACAGTTTAATGCTGGCTTAATCGAATAAAAGAATATTTCTCTCTCTTTCTGTGGATTTCGTTACGTTTATATTTACCAATTTTTAATTAATCTCTAGTAGGTAAAAATCTTCCATGGCATTTTGTTTAAGACAGTGGCACGCACACACAATTAGCTTCTCAACGACAACATCATTATTGAAATTCCCTTTCTAAAAATTCATCCACTGGGGCGAAGTTATTGGGATAAGAATTCGAAAAACGATATTTTCAAACATCTTTCATTAAGCTGCTTTTACGACAAAATGGAGCTGACATGTTTCGTCTAAATTAACCGTTCCTTAATGGTGCATACGATTTCAAAAGCCCTTAGAATTTTCGAACGAATATACGACAGAAAATTTACTTTGCTTCGAAAACTAATAAATGAATTCAATTCCATGCATGTTAAAATTACTTTTATTTCATAATTAACCATATTTATTCTTCAAACTGGAGACGCCAAATGCACGCAACTAAATTTATACAGCAAAACATTTCGTTCATTTTGATACCAAAACAGATCTCAAGTTTTCACAAAACTTAAATAACTTAAAGGGAAACATTTTATGGGAAATGTTTATAAATTAAGGGGAAAGAATCTCTCCATCTTCAGCACTGCTTAAAGTGTATAATTTCTATTGGCGTTTTTCAAAATTGAATTTAGTTTCATTTTGTTATTAGACTGTGAAAGATTAGCGTGTAGTGAGAACAATAGCTTGTTTCAATTTATTTTGCAACTCAAAGAGTAATTAATATCCTTATTAATTAACTTTTTAATTTATAACAAAAAATTATAAGAGTGCGGAACAAAAACATTAAAAATTAAAAATAATTTAAAGTTTTTTTTTTAATATTTAAGCATTAAAGTTATTGTACTGTCAAAAATTAAACTAAACTAAATGAACAAAAATAAATTATAGTTAAAAAAAACTAAAAAACACCCTTTTATAGTTTATCGAACGAAGTTATTACTTAATCCTTTAGTCACCAAATCTGGAAATGGGATCTGAAATAAGTCGCCAGATGCGGGATTGGATCTGAAAATGAGAAATCTTTAATCCTGATGATCTTGATCTGGACAAAGGAACAAAATTATTAAATTATTGTATTGTCATCAGTCCTGGATAAGTGAGCAAAATTTTGAATTAATGTGACCTCTTAAAGTGGGTAAAAACTGAGTTCAAAGGTTCCGATACATACAAGAAAAGCTTACAAAAGGGTATTAAAAAAGAGTGGCAGAAGCTTATCATAAAGTTACATAAAAAATTGCATGAAAAAAAAGAGAGAACTTTATTGTTTCTTGAATGTTTTAGAGTAAGGACATTAAGTTATAGGATAAAAATCAGTAAGGATATCCATAATATGCATGGAATTATATTTCAAGTTAGATATACGTTCTATAAGTAGAACTGAATCTGAGGTACTGTTTGAAATTAAAATGAAATATAAACTGAAGTCTGTAAAAGCCGTGTTTGCATACTGAATTCCCAAGTAGGCAAACTTTGTTCCTCTTCTATTACATTTCTGAAAAGTAATATCGAGTTTTATTTACCTCACGTTTTTTCTTCCCTTGAACCTTTTAACAAAATAGATCAAGTTTTATTTACCCATCTAGCTCTAAAATTTATTTGTCTTGGCATGTTTATATAAATACTATTGTTACACAAAGTCTTTATTTCCATACAATAATAAAACTTAAAATAATTTTTTTACATATCACTTTATTTAGAAGTAAACTATCGTGACAAAGCATTTATTTGTGAGTTACACATTTTGCACCGCTCCAGAAAAATAAGACATTTTCTCTAAGAACGTTTGGCACCGCGAACCTAGTGATTTTCAGCAATATAGATACATGGAAGGGTCTAAGAGGTCTCGGCTAGGTCAATTACAAATTATTAAAATAGATAAATAATTTGATCTTAGTGGCCCTCAAGGTACTGCATCCGTACACTTGTTCCAGCTTTCGTTCAAAACACTCCAGGAATTCATTTTCTGAGAGGTCCTTCAGTTGCTTCGACGTATTCTGAATTACCTCACCTGGATCCACAAAACGATGTTCCTTTGATTTCATTTTCAGCCTTTGAAACAAGCAAAAATCCTCTGGTACTGGTTTCTTCGGCATCTTGAGCGTCTCAGAAGGCGATTTCTCGAGCAAAACACAGAATTTGAACGCTGCACAAAAGATGACATTGCATGAAAAATTTGCAAATGATCTGTAGCTAGTGCAGTAAATAAATTCCAGATGGCTATGCGGCTTCCTTATGAGTTCTGCCAAACCTCCAAACAGATATTTGCCCATCCACGAGCACCAGTATGAATGTGGAGGAGCTTTTTGATTCTTGTAGTAAACCTATCAGTTGGCAACTCCTATTCCCCACGTTGGAGCGCCTGTTGAATGGAGAAAGGGCTTTAATTATTCACAACTGTTTGAGTGGTAGGAGGACTCTGAATCAAAGCAAGGCTGCTATGCTTGAAATCTAAACATGCTATATAGTAAGTATCTAGGAAGGAGAGATGACAGTTGTATTTGTAGAGGATATGGTAAAATAATTTACTGTGGTAAAAAATGCATTTTACACGCACACACACTATTTGCCAACACCATGAAAATTTGCAATTGAATTTGAAAGGCAAACGATTACCATTATAGTGCTTTCGCAAATTACGTGTGCTAATAAACCCCTATTTAAGTTCTATGTAAAATAAAATCAGAAGGGCTTTTTTTAAGTGTTTACAGCTGCTGTATTATGGGAGAGCATTAGTATGTCTAGTCAAGGAGCCCGGATGTCGTATCAGAGTTGTACTTCGAAAGAAAGGGACTGAGCCCTGGTAAATCGGTGATCTCATTTAGAATTTGCAGCCCCGGGATCCCGGTGGTTTTTTTTCAAAGCCCGGGATTTAATTTTTGTCTGAATTATATTTTAAAATTTTTTTCAAAGTATTGTGAATCTTGTATTACATTTAATGTATCTTATTGACTTTTTTTTTGTGCTGTATACGTTTAATGTCAGTTTTCTTATGTGTTGAACCTCGAAGGGCTCAAGGCTAGTGTGTATATTAAACCGTGAAATTTGATAAGTGTTTTCCCTTATTTTCTTCTGTAACTTTTTCCCCATCGCGAGTGGGGGCAGAAAACGGATATTTCTCCCATCCTCAGGATGTCGGGTGTCAGCTAACTTGGATAGAGGCAATTAGAACTTTTGAAGATATCTAGTAGGGTTTTCAGCCCCAGAATCCCGGTTTTTTTCCCAATCCCGAATTTTCGGGATTAAAATAACTAATTCTGAGATTTAATTTTTGTCTAAATTATACTTAAAAAATTTTTTCTCATAAAAATTTTCTAAAAATTTAATTTTTAAAAAATTTATATTTTGTTTATGAAATATGCCCGTAGAATTTTTTTGTGCAATTATAAGTGCTATATGTAAAAAAATATAAATGCACAGCTCTCATATCTCGTAAGGGAGATTGTCGCCCAGATCTAAGTGACTCACGGCAATGTTTATAAAATAATATAAGCAACATCTTAAGAATAGATTTTGTCACAGTTCCTTCTTCAATTAAATGCCGTTAATAATTACTTGGAAGACTTGAGACACTTCCAACCTCATTGCATTACTATTAGCTCATGCAACTGAATCTTTAATTTCAAATGAGGTAACACTTAAAATTGATTCACATTCTTTTTTAGTAACTGGATCAATTTATATACAAAAACCATTAAGTGTAGCAGAAGAACTAAATAAAGTTATCAAAGAGGTATATGCACCAATGCAGTCTATTAGATTTAAGACACTGTCATCAAAACTCAAAAAGAAATGTCTCTTTTTTGAAAATGGAGGGAGACATGGTGACTACCTGAAAAGAACGTATTCCTATTTAATGACGATAATACCTACTAGTAAAGAATCCGAACGTGGATTTTCTTCAGGCAGGACAATGTGTAACAAAAATAAGAAGTCGTTTCAACGATGAAACGCTGGAGGAGCTGTGTTTTTATAAGCTTATTTACAGAAACACAAAAAATGAAGAAATGCCCTTTTTAAAATTTCATTATGTATTATTTTTATTTCTTTTTTATGATGAGTTAATTTTTTTATTTGTTTCATTAAAATAATATTAAATTAATTTTTAATTATATTTTCAATTTTATTATGCAATTTCAACTATGCTAATATGTAAGTATTTTTAATAAATAGATCAATCCTAAGCCCCGACCAATCCCGGGATTTGGATAATGTAATCTCGAAATCCCGGGATTGCAAGCCCTACCCTCGTTGGTCAAAAACCATAGCGAGGGGAAAATGTGATTGGTAGAGATCAGATCAACCAATGGAAATAACTGCACAAGAAAATGTTGAAAAACTATTCAGTAATTGACATTTATTATTAAATGCAGTAAATAAAATTTATAAAAATAACTTCAGTTAAATCCACAACTAATATTACTCTTACTACAAATGCACAATTTCAAAAATTTCTTAGGATAATCCAATTCGCATGTATGATTTTAATTTTTGAATGAAGTATTTTAACTAAGAAAAAGTTAGCTGCGAACAGTTTTTTTAACCGGTATTTTAACCGGATTTAGCATTTAATCGGGAGAAGTTAAAGCACGTGTTAGTTACATTTGTAATTGATTGGAAAAGGAGCGAAAAGCATTGTAATGCCCTCAAGAGATTAGGCCCATAAATATATAAAGAAAATGAAAGGTCAAAAATTAAATCTGTGAAAAAAATGACTCACTCACACATTGAAGTTAAAATAGTAAAAATCATAGAAATAAAATCATAAAGACAATAATAAAATTAATATAGTATAAATTTTTTCAGTTATAAAATCAATCCACGCCGAATAAGGCGATGATACGATCGTGGTCTCTATCGATGCACAGAAATAAACTCTCATTTTGCTCTTTCACTTCGGATTCGAGTAGGTGTTCGAATGTGAGAAGGGTTTCGAATCTTTAAGTGAAGAAAATGGAGACGCGGAATTATATAATCCTTAAAAATCATGTATGCTGTTGGGGAGTGTTCCCTGTGTGTTTCTCTAAAGAAATTAGACGAGGATGATGAGACAAACATCTTTTATTTTTCTTCTCTCTCTCTGTTGCTCGGGGCATATGTCGGAACACTGCGATGGGCACTGTAATTCTCACTCCCGCTTGTCTGATCTCCCACTCACACTCTGAAAAACTCAACTCTCGTTTTCTTAATACACTTAATCACCGCCAGGCGGCGCCCACTGCGCATGCTCGAACACATGCTTTTCGCTTTTTTTACATAATATCTTACGAGTCACATTCTGTTTTTAATAGGCTGGAATCTTTTTGTAATATTACTTAGGAATAAAGATTAAATTAAAAGTTTAGGTATGTATTAGTGATATTAACAATGAGCTGGGGTCTATTGAAAAGAAATCTCTCCAACATATTAAATTTAACGACATTTTGTCACAAATTTGAGGAATGGCGGTAAATTTAAATCTGTTTGGTGACTTTGGAGGCGTTTTAGGTTCTATAAATTTCTCGAAATTTTGAACCGAAAAATTTATTTTACGTACTACTCAAAGCGGAACTGAAGAAATGTCAAATAATTTAATTCTCTATACCCTTAAGTATCACACAGATGTTGTAGCAGATTTCGCGTTATATATTGCTCGAATATCTCGAGCACTATGGCGACAAACCCCTCAATCTTGAAGAATGTGAACGAGCTGACAATTTTTCTCCCAACACTCGTGCCAAGCCAAGAAAACATGTTTGGAATTACATAATTTTGAAAATTTAGAATTCGATCAAGGCGCCAACGATTCATGCACCAATGCTGAGAAAGGAGTGTTTTCATTTCCTTCTACATAGGAGAGGTAAAAGGGCTGTTAAAACGAACAAGACTTTAAACTAAATGGCAAAGGCATGACACTACGCCCATGTGTCAGTGCATACCTCCGGGAAATATACTCTCTAACCAAATTTCTATTTCCATAGAATGCTGAAATCGATTTATCTTTTTTTGAACAAATTTCTCGAATTACCATGACTGAATTAATTATTTTGATTGCGGAATTAAATAGTTTTTTTTTCAATTACAAGATGAGGGTTGACTTTCCGAGATATATTTCATAGATTAAATTTTAAAAATTAACGGAAAAACTTCTGAAAAGAATCTCATGATTTAAATAATGCAACATCGTTAAAGGTGTACAATAATGAATTTCGATATTTTTGTAATAAAAGAAAAAGGGAATTTTAAAAAATAGCGTTATACATCTACGAAAATAATTATTTCAGTTTTAAACCCATCCCCTTTCAGAACTGTAACCACTTGAAACATAGATTAGTTATTGAATTTTAAAAGTGGTTGTTTTTCTCACAATAATAACATTTTATGATGACTCCTTCCCATCAGAAATGAAGACTTGTAGTGTAGAGGGGCGAGATGTAGAGGCATGGTATGGAAGTTAGGAGAAAGGGTGCCACATCCCCGTCAATTGATTATGTTTAAGAGAGTACGTGAGTTCTCGTGTAACATTAATAAACTTGCTCTTTTGAAAGTCATTTAACGAGGGTGAACACGCAAAGGCTTTATTTACTCGTTAACAACTGTTAATTGATCACATTAACTCCCACGCGTCATAAATGGCGGCGGGGGCCTGGTGATCCAGGTAACGGACTCGTTGGCAGGCGAAATGCTCACATTTAATCTGCCGAAACTCGAACTTCCCGTTGGTGTGGTGCGAAAGTTGGGAAAGGAGATACCTGCTCAGATGTCGTCCTTGTCACTTGATCATGGCTCAAATGCCGAGGTCCGTCGCCAAAAGCCCTCGTGCTGCTGAATAATGCGTTGTTAATATTCCCACCAGAAATGTCATTTTTAATGGGAAAGGTCATGGTCGCAAACTCGTGGCTGACGTTTATGTAGAGTTTGATGCAATTTAAGAACTACAGTTTAGAAGGGCAGATGCACATAAAATCTTCACGTTATCGTTGTGTGGAAGTTTGGAGAGTAAGGTGCCAGCTCTCGAAAAACGTGGTTCAGAATGATGAGGCCGTTGGCCCTCATTTTGCTTCAGAGTTCTGTGTTAATAAAACAATCAATCTCTCAACCCATCCCAAACTGACCCTCTTCTCACTTACAGAAGTCATGAAATGCGCAGGGGATCTTAATAAAGCACACACCTCCTCTTATCTAAGTGCATTTCCTTCCAAAATTTACTAACAAACAAAAAAAATTTTAACTGAAAAATTTTAGAGTATTAGAGCGCTTTTCTTTTTGCCTTTTGGGTGGGTTTTTTTGTTCCAATTCATCTTAAGGAACATTTCTTGTTCTGTTATATAAATTTGATAGCTATCATTATTTTATGTACAATGAGAGAAAATCGCTTAACGCGGAAATGAGGAGACTAAAATATTTTTTTTGTGTTAAAGGATACTGCAAGAAAAAAGTATATTCAACAAAATTAAGTTCATTAAGTACATGTTATTTACACAGATATTTATAAATGCTTGCATTCAATGAAAATCAATGAAACAAAAACATTCACATTTAGCACAAAATTTTCAAATATTTTGAAAAGAAAACGTTTTTTGAGTTTTTGGAATATAATCTGATTTTTTTTTTTTTTTTTTTGCATTGCCTTTTTTATATCAAATTGTCGACACATTGTTCGATGTTGTCCATTTTATTACTCATTTCACTTTTGGAATGTGCGTCTAAATAACTGAGCATACTTTTCATGATGTTCCTCATTTCGGATGACATGGAAACAGGAGTTCTTCATTTGAAACGAAATAGCAGTTTGCTTTCCCACCTAAGCTCCTTACCATTGTGCTCGTAAGAAAATTCTTCTAAAATAGAAAAAAAAGCGGGGAAGAAACTCCCTGATTTTTACTCACACTGCGATGTACTCGTCACAGAATTCCAAAACCAACTTATGAGAGATTAGATGTTTTTGTGTGGCGTTTGTAGGGGTTGACGGAGAGAAAGCAACTTAGATAAACAAAATTGGCTCGTGTCACAGACTATTCCGAGGGTATTTCAAAGCTAAATTAGTCTCCCTTTTTACAAAACATGTGAAACTACCTCTCCTTCATTTCACTCCCCTCTTAAATCTCGCATGTGCAGCTGGTGTTTTCCGTATGTTGCTCATTCTCAGAAGGGAAATCTTAGACGGGCAGGATGTAAAATTTTCTATTCCTTCTTTACAGTATAAATCTCAAAGACCTTCATCGCTCAGCAGGTTAATAGCATGATGGCGTTATCTGACAACACATGATAGAGCGTGAAGGCAGTGCAGTCAAAAGTTCCATCTTAAAAAGCACTTTCTTCTCTCAAATCATCCCGTCTCTTAAATGTAATCATTGATAAGAATATCTTGAAGACTATTGAAACTGCATATGAGAGGGAAGATTTAAAGCAATTATTTAAAGCATATTTAGTTCATTACATGAGCGAGTAATGTTACCGAATCTTTGAAATTAGATAAATGCAGGTCTTCGAACCCTCATTTTTTGTGTTCTGTGGTTTAACTAAAAAATATGTATCAGTTCACACAGTTCCAAATGAATGATTTTATTTTATGTATATTCTTATCTCAAACCATCTAGTCCATTCAATTGAATTGCATCTGTCTTCTGCAAGTAGCTTCGAGCGCAGCTGAAACAGATAAGTATTACTGAACATCAAAACAGGAAATCGAGAAGTAATGTGCATGGAATGATGATAATTATATGGTTGACATTAAATTAGATGATATCGATCAGTTGGTTTCTGACGATATATCGAACCGAAATAATCCGACACTTTTTTTCGGCTCAGTTCCAGTTTTCGTTGCGACCGAAATAACGGGTTTTTTTTCTTCCGTTTTTCGGTTTTGGGTTCAGTTTCAGTGCGAAGCCCCGGATAAATGTAACGAGATTTTTTTTCCTACAGACTATTACATTTTTCCAATAGTTAATTCAGACTAGAATATTATTTTCTCTCGGAATTTAATACAAAAATGATATTAAAATTCAAATTTGCAATTTAAAAGTCGATGTTCCTTAGAAATAATCCGATCTGCACTGTGAGTGGATTTGTATTTTGATGCACAATGTAAAGCTGTGGAGAGTTATAAATGGTAGGCCAAAACAATTCCTAAAAAGACATTTGTGTTTTAAGAACATTTTTAGCAAAAGAAAAATTAAAATAATAATTACTTTAACTTTCATAAAATACAATAATTTAACAAGTTTATTTATGTATTATTTTTATAACACAGATCTTTAAAATGTGTGCACGTTTTTTTAAAAAGCAAATACCTTTTAGACTTAACTTAAAAAGGGCAGTTTTAATTTTTAAAAGTTAACGTAAAATCTTTTTAAAATAATCAATAAAGGTTTCTTAGAAGGCCTTGTAACTCAAACTAAAAAAAAAGTCAAAAAAAATTTTTTACCTGAAAAATTTTGCTTGTAATTCTTAACTATTAGTCTGTGAAAATTTACATTATTCAGAATAATCACCGAACTCAATAGTTCCATAAAGAACAAAAGTGACTTTTTTCCGAGTAATAATAGACAATCAATAAACGAACAAAACATCTCTGAACAATTTTCATGAAGCAAACGATTTTTCAAAATTCCTTCCAAAGTGCGCTCCAATGCGCTCTTTTTCTCTCCGATGCATCGTATTTCAAAGACAAAATTTGTCTCTTAGTGTCTTTGGCGACATTCTGGCGCCACCACATTCCCCGCACATCCCTCCTCCCACAAAAAGAATCAAGGGTGGGCTGGAAGAGGCTATCTCTACTTTATTCCTCCCACAGCCAGAGAACTCTGGAGTTGAAAAGAATGGAACACTTAGCGGTAATTTCTTTTCTTTGCTGAGTAGGAGAGGAGTACCCATGGAAGACACCGCAAGAGAGAGGGGGTGAAACACCCTTTTTTAACATCAAGATTAAATGTTTGTGTTGTACCAGGAAAGAGCAATCTATAGTCTCGACCGAAGCGATTCATAACGAGTCCTAGATTTCCATTTTGAAAGAGAGAAAACAAAGACTCTTTTGGAATAAATTTGCATTTTCGCGGTTGTTTTTTAGCTTCAATTATACTATCAACACTGGAGTAAGTAACATAATGGCTCGAATAATATCTTGTTCGTTAGTTCAAAATTGTGTTTCAGTTAAACATTCTTTTCCACTGGCGTAAATTAGTGGTCTTCAAACTGTGCTCCCAAGGGTTTCACAAGTCACAATAAAAAAATCAAGACAACTATAAATATATATGCAAAATGAATTCACTTTCTGTATGAAGTTATTATAATTGCAATTTTCTAAAGCTCATCCATTCATAAAAACTGAAAATTTAATTTAAAAAAAATAAATTTATTCTGCAATACTCTTTTTAAGATTTTATAATAGCATAATAAAAGAATATTAAAACATTTTTCCTTATATACACTACCTACTAAATTATAAATATTCTATTGTTTACTACTCTGGGATCCACAAAATAATTTTATACTCCTTATTACAATGTCTAGCAAAACTAAGTAGTTTTCAAATAGAAAATGTGCACTTTTTTGCATTCGTGCAAAAAAAAACTATTATAGAGAAGAGGGAGCAACTTATATATATATATCGACATATTCGATGTTAAAATTTAAATTTAACAAGAGAACAGCTCCTAAGTTCTAGGTTGCAAAATACACAGTTTTTCTCACAGAGCTATAAACATTTTAATGCCATTCGGAACAATGTATTTAAGTGAAAAATACTTCTCAATATGAGCGACTTCAAAAACAAATATAAAAGCAAATTATACACAAAATATGTAATGCCGAAGGAGATGATCTCAGTACACCTGGATTTGGACAGTTTGTGTGAAAAAAATGCAAGCATATATCTCAGCTACTAAATAAAATGCATGGATAAATAACACTTGGATCACAAATTAATGTTTTTAAGAAAATAAGATTAAAAAATTTTTTTAGTATATATACAACAAATATAATGCTTTTTTTATAATTGCTTTTATATAAAGTACCTATAACATGTTAATGTACTTTAAATATTATTTGAATATGTAGTCACTTAAAAAGTATTGGGACACTTGGCATGCATAACTGTAAAGGAGCTTATAAAAATATTTATCACATTAAAACAAAAGCAAAATGATTTAAGAAATATTTTAGCATTTGGAGTACAGTATATAAGGAAAATTTTATTAGTATTATAGAATTATAATTTTATCTAGCTTTTAAAATATAATTCAAAGGCACACTGAAGTCAAAAAATTATTGAAACACTTTTGAAATGAGAAATTTAACAAATATACAGCGCATCAATAGAATTTAATATGATTTCACTTTTTTAGACTAGAAATTTAAATATAAACGTTTCAACAGATAAGATTATTTGTTGAAAATATGGCGAGAAACAAACGTATATCGGTTGGTGTGCGAAATCTCGTAATAAGTTATTGGAAAGAGGGGAAATCACAGTTCGCTGTATAGAAAAAATCTTGAAATTGAGAGAGTAAGTCTACTGTTTTTAACATCATTGACAGGTTCAAGAACACAAATTCCATTGAACATGTGTAGGATTATTTACAGCAAAAACTGTATGAGCACCAAATTTCTTACAAGCAGGATTTAAGAAAATATTTGGTCGAAGAGATGACCAAAATCGATAGATAGTTTGCAATAAATTAATCCAATCCATGCCAAATAGACTTCGAGAGGTCATAAAAAGCAAAGGCGGCTCAACAGGATATTAATTTCTAAGTTTTTTAAAATTGTTTTTCTTAATTTATTGGGAATACCCCAATACTTTTTTGAGCAAGTTTTATAACTGGATTTCTTTTATTTTCGATCTTAATGGTACTCTAAAAATCATTAAACTGTCGAAAATTTTTTTATTGGATCATTTGATACCCCGAATCTTTATAAATATGCCTGCAACATTTCAATGCTTTACCTGCATTTTTCATTAAGTAATGGAGCAATGTTTGATGCTAAACAGCAACTACCACGCCTACATTTCAGATTATCTGCTAGAAAATAGCCTGATAAAAAATGAAATAATTATTTTTCTAATGCGCATCAATGAGATTGACATTATATATGCAGTAATAAATCATTTTAAGAAAGAATTGTGCAATTCATGCAAGAATTCTAGCTTGTGAATTGCTTATTGGGAAGAGCAAATGGATTTGGTCAAAATTTAAAAGTTGTGCTTGCTTTTTATGATATTATTATGAATGAAATTAAAACTTCAAAACAGATTCTCCCAAAACACAAATACTATATCTCATTTTGATAACTCAGATAATTAAAAATCTAATTCGCAAAGAATAGAAAAACTCTCCCATTTTTATATATTTGTTTTTGGCGATATATATATATATATCCCATGTGCGCGAGATTCAACGATTTTATTATTAAAATATTTTAAGATATTTATTTAAACAAATGCACATACACAGATCTTAAATTTTGATGTATTTTGCCTATAAATTGCTATTTAATTTTGTTTTTATTCGTGTACAATATTTAACATGCGAAGGCTTTTAAAATCATGGAAATAAAAAAATAAAGGCACAAACATATTTTGTACATGTTGTGCCTTAGCTCTGAGCATGGAATTAGCTCTAAAGTGTGTGTATTATTTTTTAAATTATTAAGATAAAGTTTTATGAAATATTGATCTTTCATTCGTTTTTTTTCTATATACTCATTATGGCAGTATACTGTTTAATTGTTTAATTGTTCTACATTTGTGAAATTTTTTATGGTTAGTAGAGTTTTAAATAAACTAATTAACATTTCATAAAAGTTTCAGACTCTTCGATGAATATTATATCATGCTATTCATGGAATGAAAACTTCAAACTCATATTTCTCCATGTTGAATTTTTGTACATATACTGTTATTCAAAACCCTAAGGCTTTTTTGATGATTGAAGTATGGATTTGAAATTTTTTATACACGTTCTGAAATGTATGTTTTGTAAAACTGTGCATGGAATTAGCTCTAACATGTTTAGTACTTTTTCTAAAAAATTTCAAAAGCAAAATTAATGTTTTTTTGGGAATTTTTGGAAGTTTAACTATAAAAAAATTAATAAAAAACTAAAGAGCAGCAGCAGAAAAAAAACCTATGCACAGTTTTATGAAGTATAGTATAAGGTACTTGGAAAAAAAATCTTGAAAGAAAAGAGACATATTTAAAAAAGTCTTAAAGATTTAAAAAATGCTTAAAAAAGCTAAAAAAATTTAATTTTACAAACATTTTGCAACAAATTAAAATTTTTTTTGTATGGAATTATTATTAAATATTAACCTTTATGAAATACAATTAAAGCCAAATATCAAATATTAAAAATAAAAAAAAAATGTGAAGATGGTACCATATCGCCTTAACCATAACTGCATTAATGTATGAGTTTTTTTCAAATTATTACTATTTATATTTACCAAAATAACATTTGCTTCATTTTTTTTGGTTTCATTTGCATGTTTAAGTGAAATATTATGATAAAAACTTTTAAACTGGTTGTGTGTCCCAATACTTTTTTGACAGACTGTATATTCTTCTAAGTGTGTGGAATGGGGTTCTACCAAAACATTTTATAGAGCTAGGGGCTCCGCGAGTTGAGAAAGACCACTGACGTTAATCAAGGGAGATTGCTCAATATTTCATGATCTTACTCCAAGTGGGAATTTTAACGATGACTCCATTTAAAATTCACGCTATTGTATGGAGTGAGTGAATGAATGACTCTAAAGCAACACGTGGCCGCCGTAGCCTAGTGGTTATGGTACTCGCGGCCGGTGTACGATAAGTTCAAGCTTAGTACCGCTGAAGACCTGCAGTGCAGAGGGGGCCGATTTACTTTAAATACGTCGAGACTCAAGTTAGGAGAGGGGGTTGCAAGTTCAGGTGTCACCCTCGTCACTTGACCTCGGTTCAGAATTACGGGGTCCGTTGCCAAAAGTCCTCGAGTAGTGCGATGTTAATATTCACTTCCTCTAAAGTAACATGACCGTTAGCGACAGACCTCATAATTTTGAACCATGGTTAAGTGACAATCTGAGCTGATACCCCGCTCTTAGAACTTCCATACCACGTGAGCGTGAGGACTTTGGGTCACGACAGATTTAATGTGTCTCTTTACAAGGCAGATTTTCACTGGAACCAGGACTTGAAACGGTGACTCGATTTTGTGATCATGATCTTTAGGATACAGGGTGCCGGTGTGGAGAACGTAGCTATACATATTTATCTTTCAATAACGTTCCTAGATTGTGAGATTCACCTTAAGTAACTCACTCAAAAGAGATATAATTTAATTAACCATATTTATTCAAATAATCATTGTTAAGGAAGTAATAAATTCACATTATTTCTTTTACTTCTCGGCAATAACTTCAAAATTTCAGATATCTTCGATAACTAGATAGTACCTTCGGTTAGATAGTACCAAAAACCTATTCGAAATTAATAAAATTTAAAATTTTTTCGTTAGTTTGAAATGTTATGAATATGCAAATGCATTTTAAGAAGGTTTGATGAATCGCCTTTGATGCGAGACTATCAATTGTAGTAAAGAGAGGGAGAACTATCCACCTCAGCGATATTTAGGGGATCTATCCATTTCCATTTAAAATGGCCTCCATCGAAGGAGGTATTCCTCATCTAGAAGGCATCCCTCCAGAAACACGAGGATTTCATCTATCTTCATAACTTATCGACCCACTGAAGATGCCGCCGGCGCATTTAGATGAGAATCTTTTATCTCTCTATTAGGAATTCTGAAGCTTTATCTCTCGCGCGCGTGATGTTATGAAATTTTCCTTTCAAATAAAACATGTATTCTGCAAAGATTACGAGTAACAATTATTTTGATGCATGTCTAAGCCGGTGTTTATTAAACTAGGGGTCGCGTGTCTTGCAGTTGAGGTCGCGAAAAGGTTGGGATTTTTGTGATGCATTTTTAATAAAAATAATAATTCAATTGTTTATTTAGATTTTTATTGGAGAAAGCATCCTAACTATAGTTAGCCATCGTCATCTCTTGCACTGACCTCCATTGTAGACACCCATTCACACTTGCATTAGCATCCACTTTTGAAACTGCGATATAGAATCTTTTACCTTTTTCTACAACCTATATATGTAAGACGATATGTTCGTCTTGAACAAATACAAAATCAAAGTATCAATCAAATATAAAGATTAGAGAGGAAGTAATTCGTCAGGTGGTGCCGACTACACTGAATTAGGGATACCTATCTAGTAACGAGTTGGGCCTCCTCTGGCCTTGATAATGGATGTCACACGACGAGGCATAGATTCAACAAGTTTCTGGAAACGTTCAGTGGAAATGACTTGACGAATATTGGCTAAAATTGTCCATAATTCAGTAAGGTTCGTTGGTGCTGTGTGATGGTCTTTCACACCTTGTTCCAAAACATCCCAAAGATGTTCAAAAGGATTTACGTTTGGGCTTCTAGGGGGCCAATTAGCGACAGAAAAGTTACAGGAATGACCATTCAACCAGCCTGTAACCAACTGGGACTTGTGAGAGGTACAGTTGTCTTTCTGAAAAACTCCATTACCACGTGGATAAATAGATGGAGGGGATCACCCAGCAACACTATGTACCGAATGGCATTGAGGGAGGTTCATACACGAACAAAATATCCCAAACAGTGCCACGAAAAAACACTCTGGACCATGAATGAGCTACCATGCCTTACACAGTTCCAAACTGGCATCCAGGTTGAACGAGGTTCATAAGCCTGATGCCCTATTCTCAACCTCCCGTCGGTGTTAACTGGCTGGAATTGAGACTCATCACACCATGCCACTCGTTTCCAATTCTCTACACTTTCTTGTCCAGGTAAGACGTGCAGCCTTATGGTGAGCATTTAGCAATACTACTCTCATAGGTCGGCGGTTCTCAAAACCCATACAGTGAACCGAGCGTTGCCCAGTTCGTTTTCTGACATTTCGACTGGCACCGTCATTCAACTGGGTGGTAATTTGAGTAATGTTTGATTCGGACTACGTACAATATGCCTGAGCAGTCTCTCACCTCGCACTGCCAAGGCTAATTGTCCTTTGCAGTTTTCCTGATCGCTAGTTTTTTGCCCACCATCCATGCATTCTTGGTATACATTTTACTCTGTCGACCTTAAAAATCAGCTGTCTGACGATTTCGGAAATTGAATGACCCATACGTCGCGCAGCTACGATTTATCCATGATCGAAGGCGGCTAAATCAGGAAATTTACCTAAACTAGCGATTCCAACAACTAACTCAAAACAATCACAGTACGCGCTATATATTCAGTTACCGCGCAATCATTTGGGCATAAATGATGCGCTGTGCGCTACACAATTTGCAAAGATTTTGCTACCTCTACTTCAGTAGCACTTGAGTGTATTATTCCAAGATTTAATAACACAAATTAAAAATAATCAAGCACATCCTTCTCGTCGATACCAAAATCTTGCATCTGCCGTTGTAAAGAAGAGGTCATGATCTCAGATGTGAACTCAAAATGACTACACAGTTTACAAGGGAGTGTCAAAAAGTTCCCGGTATAGGTGAATTACTATCCATTAAAAAAAGAGGAAAATATTTTAATCTTATTGGCCTTCAAAGCACAGCCCTCCTACATGGACGTACTTGTTCCAGCGTTCGTATAACTGTTCAAAACACTGCTGGAATCCATTTTTCGAGAGGTCCTTCAATTGCTTCGTCACATTTTGAATTATATATACCTCATCTGGAATCCACAAAACGATGCTCCTTCAATTTCATTTTCAGCCTTTGAAACAGGTAAAAATCTTCAAATCATTTCCGTGTGCTTTCCTCAGCGTCTCAGAAAGTGATGTCTCTAGCAAAACACAGAATTTGATGTTTGCACTCTGCTCCACATTGCAAAATGCGATGAATGAAAAATATGCTTTGTCAGAAATAAACGCTACGCGAATTGAATTCCGGATGGCCTTAATGGTGTTGCCAACTCCCGAAACATGCATTTTGCCTCTAACGAATACATATGGAAATGTAGCGGACTTTTTCACTCTAGTAATATTTATAATTTGCCGTGTAATTGCATTATATAATGCTTTTTTTAAAAAACATTTTTACTGAATTAAAATCTCTACATTGTTAAAGTGAAAGAAAAAAATTTTTGCAAATGTTTATTACTGCAAAAGAATAGTATACTGCAAGTAAAATATTCAGAAGTATTCAAGAGTGGGTAAACTTTGCGCAATGCTTATGGGGTCGACAAAATTTTTGTGCAAAAAATGGGATAGCCACTCCAAAAAGGTGAAGAGCCTTTGCTCTAAGGCTCCAAATTCAGTTTCAATACTATTTTGGTTAGGTTCATAAATTGATACAATATTTTTATAAGGATTTAAGTTTAATATTGAAGGAGAGCTTTTTTAAAAATATATCAATCGTATAAAAAATTATTTCAATGGGTAGATGAAAGTTTGAAATAATTATTGAGGTTATCTGCGTATTATTGAAAGAAAACAAATGATATGTGGAAACTGAATTTATAAAAATATAGGAGCAGTTCGTCGAAGAAATCTCTGTGCCAATTAGCCCCGTTCAAATGTTCAGATTTTAGATTTTATTTTCAGCTTATAGTGTAGTTTCAAAAAAATTTCCATCAGACAAGTCTTTTAAATCATATTTTATTTGAATGAAGTATTCTGTTTTTAGTTATTCAGTATTTGAAAAGGGTTATTCTTGTGTGTGTGAGTGTGTTTAAGATTTCACACAAGAAAAATAAAATAGTTTGTTTTTTATTCAATCTGTAGAAACAGTTAAAAATAGAAAATTGAACGAAACTGGTTTGATTTCAATTTACTTTGCAAGCTGAAGAAGAATGAATGCTTGAGTATTAACGTCACACTCACTACTCGAGGACAATTGGCGACGAACCTCGTAATTTTGAACCATCGTCAAGGGACGAGGATGGAACGTGAGATGGTACTCCTCTCTTTTAACTACCACAACGGAGGACGTTTGATCTCAGACAGATTTAAAATGCATCGGCCTCATCTTCACAGTGGGTCTTCATGGGTACCAGGCTTGAACTTAGGATACGCCGTCCACGACGTGTCCTCGACTTGACGGTCACACACTCTGAAGATACATAAGGGCTATTGATGACGGACCTTTGAATTTTAATCAAGTGACAAGGACGAAACTCGTTTGCACTACACTCTATAAATTTTAATACAATGCCAACGCTAAAGGAAACAGGAATTATTCTTTTGTATATTCTTTGCTCATTTTTATTGTTCTTTTTGGTATTTTCTCGTATATTAGTATGGTCCCTTTACCAACTAGATGTTGACGTGGTAGCCTAGTGGTCAAAATAAAATATTCGTGGCCGACGTGTCATGAGTTCGAGAATAGTACCTCTGAAGACCTGTCTTATAGAGGGGCCAAAGCACGTTAAATCTGGCGAAACTAAAACAACCTCCTGTTGATAAGGTAGGGAAGTTAGGAGAGGGAGGGCCAACTCAAGTGTCCTGCTCGCCACTTGACCATGGTTCAAAATTTCGAGGTCCGTAGCCAAAAGCCCTCAAGTGGTTGAATAGTGCGATGTTAATATTCACTCACTCTCTCACCAATAGGTTTTAAAACGAATCCGTGCCCAGATTTCAATTTAGAAATCCTGTTAAATTAATATAATTACAATTTTTAATAAGCATTTGCTTTCTTATTTATCGGTAAGCCGAAAACGACATTTGCAATGTATCCAGCAGATGATGGGGCCGTGGGTAGCCTAGTGGTTAGAGCATCGGACTCCAGACCGGAGGGCCTGGGTTCGATGCCCGATGCCACTAAATACCACCGAGTATAGACGGAGTACGTGATCGTTAAATCAAAGGTTACGAAAGTCTTGTGGGTGGTCGCAGCAGAAACCACGAGTGCATGGGGCTGGAGGATATTTCCCTCCCCTTCAGTTCCATGCCAAAATTGTGAAGTTGGAAATAGGTGGTATCGCCATCTATCGTTAAGAAGTCCCACCTGTCTCTCAGGCAATGGCAACTTTCATTCCTTCCCTGTGGGAAGGACACGACAACAACATCTAGCAGAAGAAATATTAAAAGAAATTACTTAATTGGTGGGGGGGGGTATCTTTTCTTCCTCTTTTAATTGCTAATTCAAAAAAATATCGCCCATTGAGAACAAAGTATAAGATTTGTACAAAAAGATAGCTAGAAGCAAATTTAAGGATTCCATCTCTACATGTATCTAGTAGACAGTCATTCACCCAGATAAGAAATAGACTTCCTTTTTTTTATTTATGAAAGCCGATTTGAGTTTTAATTTTAAAAAAAAAGTTTTTGGATTACTTCAAGATACAAAAGACTACAAAATCTTCTCAGTGACCACACATTATCGCCAAAAGAAAAACCCTTCTCTCTCGTGAAGCAATGGCATTCATCAGGGTCTCCATCACTTAATTCATTAACAATTTCCTTTGCCGCGAGACTTGGCGCATTCTTGACAGAGTAAAGGAACCGTCCATCAAGGACTTAAAAAGCGCCGACTCGAGGGGCTGCGCCCCATCCATTTTTCTCCGCCTGAGTGTGTCCGGCGACCATTTTGCGGAGGTCAGATTACGTTTCCCATTTCGTTAATGGCTTGGATGAATCATCCATCATCCACTTGGAGGAGGAAGGTGACTTCCAGTCGTAAAATTTCTTTGCAGCAGAGGATCTTAGATAGGATTAGCAAATATTCAAGGATAATAATTAACCCAATAGTTTCTTAATTAATTTGATAATTCTGCTCGTAGCTTAGAAATATCATCGATACCCAATGTTGTGGATAGTGATTGAAACCGCGTTTTTTTTCTCTCTTTCCAATTGCAAAATACTCTCCGCTTTCAAAGAAATGCATTTTCTTTGAAACTGAGAGAATTCCACTAAATCACATTCGCGAATTCACAGGTTTTCTTCCCAAGGAAGCATTGTTAATTGCTAGTTACATAGTGGAGTGCGTACTTTTAGGTTGCTGTCAGGGGAGAACTACATGAACACGATGAAAGAGTGTTTAAAAACATATTATTATAAAGCGACACGAGGGTTGTTGGTGAGGGACCTCGGTCATATGTGAGCTGGTACTGCTCTCTCCAAGTGAACTCATCACGCCAACGGGAGGACTTTCATCCAAACAGATTTACCGGCATCAGCCCTCTGCAGTAGTACTCACGACACGCTGGCCACAAGCTCGTGGCCATGAACACTAGGGTGAAGCCACGGTAGCGGTAACGGACTCGGGACCGGCGTGTCATAATTTCGAGCCTAGTACCGCTGAAGATACACCGTGCAGAGGAGAACGATGCTCAAACGTCCTCCCGTTGGTGTGGTGTGGAAATTAAGAGACGGGGTGCAAGAGCTCAGACGTCGTTCTCGTCGTTTGACCATAGCTCAAAATTTCGAGGTCCGTCACTAAAATTCCTTGAGCAGCCGAATAGGGCGACGTTAATATTTACTCACTCATGACTACTAGGGTACGGCGGCCGCCTGAATTCGCAAAAGCTGACATCATTTCTGAAAATACTGCATGGTTTGCCTCGTTGGCAAAATCAAACGGTTTATATTTTAAAAGATGGTTTTCAAAAAGTATTCCAAATGTAAAATAATTTACAAAAGACAAATTTTTACAAAGCATTTTCATGTTTGTTTTCATTTAAAAATAAATATAAACACTTTTGTGTGGAAGAAAAACACTCATTCGTTGGGACAATTAATTCCAGCAAAGAAAGAAGTACCAACCCAGGACGAATGTTTAGAGTGTCCCTATGCCACACAGGCACTATAGGTAAACAAGCATTCATGCTTTCTCCGGAATCTTAAACCGGACCTTCGGCTCAACATTCAGTGTCACTAACCACTATTCTGAGAATTTAACTGAGGCCCATATTGAAGAGAAAATGTACATATAAAAATGTTTAAAATGGTAGGGCAGAGGTTTCTAAACTCTTTTTGCCTCATAGACCCTTTGACAGGTTTTTTTTTTTTAATTCACACACTGAATTACATCACACGCTTCCGCAACTTGCTTAAAACTGGGTCATTTGAAGAATCTGACGTCATTCCCCATTTTCACCCCTGCGAACGCAGGGGAACTTCGGCGTTTTTCGCCCATCGATGCTTCTTCCTCCACCCCTCCCCCCTCCACGTTTTCTCCCGAAAGGGTTTAATTCGGACGGCTTTACCTCGTACATTTTGCCTCCCTCCGGGAGGCGTCACTCTTCTAATGGTCTTTCTTTTTCACCCTATCTTCAGGGATACTGGGTATAAGCCATTTTTGGCTGGGACCCGCCATATCTAATTTTCGTTCGTTTCGTTTCTTTGACAGGTTTTTCGGTTTGGGGTAGAACCCTACTTACCTAATATTACATTTTTGCAAATTCATCAACTTCAATGTGTTTTTGGCTGCAGTTCTAGAGCTACTAACTTTAAAAGATTTAAAATTTTCATTGTAGTAAAGTAGGGTGTTTAAAACAAGAAAACACATGTTAACTAATCAAATTAAAATGTAATTAATGCATAAAATAAAAATGAGCAACAAAAATGCTTTTAGTGGGAAGGAGCAATCAAGGGATGCCCTAAACACCCCCGAATGTCTTCTCGGTATGTCTCTGTCTTTTCTTCTTTCTTTATTTATTTATAATGTTTAAGAGATTGGTAAGCTTCTCAATTGGAAAGACAATTAAAAACTTTCTCAAGATATTCCATAATATGGAAGAAATAACAGATATATCTTTTTAAAGCCCAAAATTGTTGAAATCCTTTTCCAAACTTTACTTTAAGATCTTCGTTAGTGATTATTCCTAGGGACTATATAATTCTTGTAATCTGACATTTTTTTTCAAAGTGATAATAGGAATTCCTTGCCTATTGAGGTACTACGATAGTCAAAACATTCTCAAACTAAAAAAAAGGACATTTAAATGTTGAGCGTAGTAGAACGTTTTTTTTCCTGGCAGTTTGTCTGTGACAACTGAGAAACTGGGAAAATTTGCCACGTACAAAATTATACTCCTTTAGCTTAATTCTGGCAAGAAAGGTTGAAATGTGGTCTTTATTTTAATAAAATTTATGCTGTCGCCTTGTAACTGCAAATTAACCTCACTAAATTTAATAATTAGATCTGTTCAATTGGTAAATTCTGGGTTTCCGCGATTAAATTTCATTTTAAAATTAAAATCACGATCTGGTTTAATGAGAGCCATTATTGTAGACCCCATTTACACCTCATGTACCCCCAAATTCTTTTTTTTTGACGTGTACACCTTGCAAGTCATCATAGACCCCTGGAGGTCTATATAGACCACTTTGGGAATCACTGTGGTTGAGTGATATACTAACCTAAATTTTTTTTTAATTTTACAATTCAACAATCGAGTATTGTGGTGGAAAATGCCTTTCTGTTTTATGTCTGTACCCTTTTGGTTGTCATCCGTAATACCACCTTTTAGCAAAGTGGTATGTTGAAAAGCGTCGACTTGAAGGCGCTGCTCTGTATCGCGAAACTTTTGTTTTGTTATGTGTAAGAGCTCGGTGGGAGTGGCAGGTGAGCTACTGGGGTTTTGTACAGGTTGTAAGCTGTAATTGAAGAGTTGGTTTCCCTAATAATACAACCTAAGTTCTAATCATATATGTTTTTTTTTTCGTGTTTCTTAATATCCGTGTGGTCCTGTAATAAATGTTTTCTAAAAGACAAAAGAAGGAATTATCTCTGATTTACTGAGCCACCAGATGTTACATGGTATGGTGTTACGCGCGCGCGCGATCTTAGCATGTCCGTTTAGATTGAACACAGGATTTCTGTTTACCGAAATAACCGCATATTACTTTTTGTTAACAAGCTACACAATTAACAAATTTCACACATCACAGAATTGTACGAGCTATTTTCATACCTCTTCATTCTTTTCCAATGACATCATTTTTCTACTCAAAATATTCAATTCCCTTCATGCAGCCGCACCCGCTCTTAATCAATTAGATCAACGCTGCGTGTTATTCCTTTACTATATCGAGATATCATGAGGCTGATGGATTGTTCTTCTTTTCACATCACCATAGGTAATCTCCTGATGCATAGTTTGGGCCAGATTATCAAGAGCTTTGCCTCTTCTTCCCAATATTGCCACTATTCTCTCCAATACAACCCGTTTGGGAGATAATGAATAGGCGCCTCTGATCATCTCACTGAACAATGTCGGCAATCACTGGGGAGATATACAGAATGTCCCTAAAATAGTGCCCAACTTCTGAATAGCCAGATTCCTCATCTAAGTACGTAAAAATTGTCTAAGAACTGTACCGGAACGATCAATAGTTTATAAGAAAAATATTAAAAACAAACTAAGACGTCACAGTCGTATTAGACACATCCAAAGTTGTATTTGCAACTATTTATTAAGGTATATGTTCGAAGTGTCCACCGTGCAGAAAGAGAAAAGCTCGAGAGCACCGTGCAATGAATGAGAGCATACGTAGTAGTGACGCAGTCTCCACCCAAGTACTAACAGCTTGCAAACTACTCGTGCTCAGCCATTACTACTCGATTCCGCAATTCTTTGAAAATGCTTCATAGGTAAAAATATCCAATGGTGTGAGATCTGGCGATCATGTTGGCCATATATCTTTACCCCCCACGTCTTATTATTTTTTATTTAAAAAATAATAAGTTGTAAGGCCAGGGCTACAAAAGATCATTACACCACAAGGGGGTAGGAACAAAAACAGACAAAACAAAAAAGTTGGAAATAACAACGTGGCTAGAAAAGTCTATGAACCCAATAAGTCCCTAGCTTGCCAATAAAAATCGCACAATGAAGAGCCCTTTAGTGTTGGGTAGCGGTGAAAGTGGTCAGCATCCATGTCCTCCCAAATATCACAGAGCGTGCAGAAAGGGGCCTGTGCAACATGAATTCGATGAAGATGTTTGAGGAGGCAGTCAAGTCCAGCAGCTTGTAGTCCTTGTAGTCCGTTGAATGGAAGCTCCCTTCTTCCGCTAACTCATTACATCGCAGTGTCCATTGCGAGATGATTTCCTTAGAGTACTCAGACAGACTGCAGAAGTTCTTTACAGTCAAGAATCCAGCAGTAGCACAAACACGCGTCCGAGTCCCATCATGAACTGTCAGGCATCATCATTTGCCTTATTTTTCTCATCGCACAGGTACTCACCACGAGGAATATGGCTATGCAGAGTGTGTACGCTGTTTTGGGGACACTCTGTATATTTCTGAACATTAACCAGTTAAATTTGGTAAAGTTCAGGTATTGGAATCAGAAAATTAGTTCAAGAGTGTTCTTCACCTTTCAGCTGCCGTTCAAAATTATTCGGTTTGTTGCACATCTAATTGTATTTAATTTATGAGTATTATATATATACGCTTAATGCAATTCTAGTATGTGCCATTAATTTTTATGACAGAACTTTCCTATATTATTGCATTTTTTAAATAAAATTTGCTATTTTTATTTGAGAAGTCTAGTAATGTGAATGGCAAATGCAATAAATTTTTCAGATTTATATAATGTTATCTTCATTTCACTGTTGAAAGTTTCTTCCGAGAAAAATAAAGATTGTCTACTGGCTAGAATAGCATTTTTGAAAATCATCCAAGAGCAGAAATCTGGAGCATAACTCTTAGTTACTTCAAACTAAATTCAAAATTTTCTTTTAAGGTTAATGTAAATTCTTAAAATCATTATTCAGCCTCTAAAGTTCTTTGATTTAATTTAAAATCTCTCAGTGTGAGATTTTAAAAGTGTGCATTCGTGACAAAATAAAGTTAAGAAGTCTTTGTAAAATTCTTTTAGAGGGCTTTTCTGTAAAATTGATTACATGTTCATAGCTTAAAATAAAATCAGTAGCTTTTTAAATTAATGCAACAGGAAGAAAGTATTTTTATATTCCAATGAAAGTTGAGAACTGTCGTTGCCAGCGTCAAAATGTATAATAATAGATAAAAAAAAACTCTTGATTTTCAGAAGGATGTAGAAGATGAAAACACTAATAGAAAATTTCATTCACGAGACTTATTTCGCCATCAAAGACATTCCTTTATTTTTCCTTAAAATATTTTTTCCCCTTTCATTTTTGCAGCGTAAGAAAAATAACTCATTTTATTTGAAAAACTTGAGTAGGTTTGCCACAAAAAATAGACACTTGTAGCTAAAACATAAAATATTCTTCGATCGCAAATATCTATAGATTAGACCCTCGTAATAAGCCAGCGTGAAGCAAGAAAAACGAAAAAAAAAAGCATAAGAAAAGATTTGAATGAAATTGGAACCAGCTGAAAACCTGGAGCATGTGTTGTGCAGAATCAAAATATGAATCACAAAACACACACACAGGAGTCATTCATAACTATCATTTTCTCTTTTCTTTAAGACCTTAGAAACAGTTCTTCTATTATTATACCTGTGCATCTCTCTCTTTTTTTTCTCGCTTCGAAATCTGTATGTTCCCAACGAGAGCATTCTTTTAAGAGCTTCACAAGTCAAAAAACAGGAACTCATTTTGCAGAAAGCTTGGACTTATCCTTCAAGTTAGTGGATTTATTCAATCCATTTCAGTGTTAAAAATAGAATGATAATAAAGAATGAAAATGCCAACCAAGAGGAAGGATCTGTGACTCACGACCAAAAAAATTATTTGATTCATTGCCATTTTATTTAGGCTGAAATAAAATATTTTTAAACTAGAAGAAAAAGTTTTTAGAGTTTTTTTTGATAGTATATAACTCGTTAAAAACTATTTTCCACGCTCTAATCTTTATTAAAACTCGTAACTTTTATTTTTTTTTGAATATTTTAGTATATTTTATTTTTTTATGGAAGAAGAAAAAAATTCATTAAAGAAACTCTCTCCCTATGTGAACATTTATGCTTTCAAAAATGTGTTAAAATTTTAAATAGTTACTCCGAGAGTATTTTTTAGCCGCGGTAGCCAAGTGGTCGAGGTATCGGATCATGACTAGCGTGTCATGAGTAGGAGCCCAGTACCACTGAAGATGTAGGGGAGCGATGCGCGTGCCAAAAACCAGAAAGAATTCTGCCCCTGTTTCAGAAGATATAGAAGAAACAAAACACACCTGCAATACCTAATTATATAAAGAAAAAGCCTCCAACGAAGCAAACCTATCTTTATTTCTTAAAAGAGTCTACATTAGCTTTACTTTCTTCCTAATGTACATAGTTTTAACTTCCTCTCTGCAAATTGCACATTTTAGTCAAAAAAATCCATTTGCTTCCACTTTTTTCCTTTTAAAAAAAGATTTTCTTTTCGTTTAAGAAACGCAGTTTGTAACACTTCGTGCCTCCTGACAGAATTGCCGTCAGACAAATTTAAATGCCAGTCATGGTAATTACATTTTCTATATATAACCAGGTGGTGTGATGGCATCTTTCTCTTCCCTCCATTGCTCTTTTCGTGCACAATGAAATTTTCCCCAGCATCCCCAACGATAGGGGAATGGCATCAGTCACTAAATATATATAGTTCCCAACAACATGCCAACTGTCCGTCGATAAAATATCGTAATGGCGAGTTTGTTGGCGCCACAAATAGATGGTTGGCGGCGATTTTGCCCCAAGCAATGAATTTTGTGGGCACATCGATTCCGAAGACAAATCGATGGAATGTTTTCTGATTAGAATCGATAAAAGGCATACTGGACGATTGAACTTCGATGGGTCTCGAACGTATTCAATTTAAATCATCTGCATGTGCAGATGTTTAAGATTGTTGACAGAGATTCATAAATTAATTTTGTGAAGTTTAAGAAATTTGGAACAATTGTGTGAGAAAGACTAGTTGTAACTTTTAGGGCCTTGAAACTTTTTTTTGTTTGTTGAATATTGACATAACTCGATCTTACATCGTTGACAAGAGCCGAAATATTTGATCAACTCTCAACGATTGATAAAATCCCAAATTTAAAGCTCTTGTCAAGGCCCAGAAAGGGATATTGTTCATTTGCGAAATTCCAATTGGGACTGCAGAATCCTAGTGGTTATGGTTGTGAACTCGTGGCTGGAGTGTCGTAGATTCAAGTCCTGATGCTACTGAAGATTCGCCGGGTAGAGGGGGCTGATGCAAAACAAATCCATCGAGGCTCAAAGTCCTCCCATTGGCGTGGCGGGTTAGTTTGAAGAGGGGGAGGGGTCCCAGCTCAGGTGTTATCGTTACTTGGGTGAGGTCCGTCGCCAATAGCTCTCGTGTTGCTTTATCGTTTGCCTTCTTTCGCTTTAGTGGGATGTATTTTCATATTCCAATATTATATTCCCAAGTTCAATAAAATCGTTGAAAACTACAGCTATTTTTTTAAAATTAATTTTTGAGTAACAGGTAAAGGAATTATATTTAACAATCATACCAACAAGAGCAATTTGCAACACTTATTTTGTATTAAAAACTAACATACACCCCTGTGTATACCAGTAAATGTGACGGAATTGTACCCTCGTTGCGTGGATACCAACTCAGATCTCAATCATGTCATGGGTACAGGCTCAAAATTATTAGGTGTATCGATTATGATCAGAAAATTTCATAACGCTCTCAGCCTTTTTATCGCCGCACACTGATCACCGATTTCACCAGAGCAAGGGGGACGTTGATTGTTTATGTTTTAGATTGTTTTGATTTAAATTTAACTGTCTTGAAAATGCCTTCAGAAAAAATACAGCTACACCAAAAAATGAATATAAAGTGATTTAAAGAGAAATATAAAGTGGTTTCCATGAAAAATCGCTCAAACCCGGGAGAAATACACCACAGTAAATAAAATAGAAATACTATATTGTTCGAAATAATTGGGACGAATACTTTCCCTTGTCTGAGTTGGTGTGGACCAGTTATGTCCCAAACCACCTCAAACCATTTATACCTACTCAGAATTAATAATACAGACCACCCTTAACTATAATTTATTCGTTTCATTGGTTTTAGTACATTAGTAGTTCAGCTTCGAACCTTCACGGAGAAAAAAGAAATACTCAAAAATGACTACATGGACATACTCATTTTGAAATGAGTTTGTTTGTATCAGATTTGAACGCATGCCTTTACAAATATGAAACATTACATGTACTCAAAATTTCAAAAAATGGTTAATTAACACTATCAAACAAATTAAAAAGATATTCAGGATTAAAAAAGTTTTTTTTAATATACTGGCTACATATTTTAAAGATTGGGGTTCAACAACAAATTTAGTTCTCATAAATCTTCCGAACTATTTTTCGTTTCTACCACGCTACCCGCGGACAAACACATGAGTACTAGATTGTTTTGATTTTGTGTTATGACTTTAAATCAAAAGTCTTTTTCTAAACTTTTGAAGTAAAGTTTTCACCTATTAGTTTTACAAAAGTATGTGCCTCGTTTTTAATATAAGGCTTTTATAGGAATTTAGCGAAAAAATGTGATAATCTGCCTTTTTTTGGCGGATTACTTAAAAAAACAAATATAAGGTATGTGGCTACCTTTGGAGCATTTTATTGAAACATAAATTTTCAACTAAAAAAACACTTTTTTCTTTAAAAAGGGTGTGCATAAAACTAGGAATTAAGGTTCAAGTGTAGTATAGATACTTGGCGGTGTCAACTTTTTTTGGTGACCAAAATCGATCGCCAATCTACTTCACTTAGCGATAGGTTTCCCGAAGCCAGAATGAATTCGTTATCTCACCGTAATATCTATATAAAAATCGCAAAATCCAAAGAAAATTCAAAATGGCCCCCTCCCCTATACTACACTTGAGTCAGGAATTAAAATGCAATTCCACAAAATTTTAAATTATTTTGGATAGATTGGGAATTTTTAGTTAAAAATTGCAGTTACAGTAAACCTTGTATTGAAAATTCTAATTAATATTTTCAAATAATATTAAAACTGCACACACAAGTAACATCATTATCTGTGCCTAGAGCGATAAGATTTATATTATTTTTTTGAAATTTGTCAATTTTTTTAAAAAAAAAGCATTATTTTTCTCACAAATTGTATGTGCAATAAAATGCATAAATACATACACAGAGATTATAGTCTATAATACAAGTAAAATAAAATAAAAGTTTTCTTAAAATGTTAATTCAATGTCTTAAAAAGAAATCCATTTGTGAACTTTACCGTGAAGCCATAAAACATAGTTGCTCAGACAATGCTTTTAAAGATTTAAATACAATATGAAAAATGTTCTACTAGTTGAACATTTCTTAAACTCACCATATTTATAGCTCAAACTCTTTAGCTTCATGTTTAACTAATTTTCAACCCTTTTGCTGTTTTCTGGAGAGTTTTATAAATTATAAAAATTGTCGAGTTTAGTAAAATTTTCATGAAAAATTGCAATTATGATCTTTTACACAAAATTCTAATGAATGTATTCAAATAATATTTATACAGTACATAAATAATGGAACATCTTTATATATTAGGAATTAAAAGATATGTATTACTTTTAAAAGTTTTTTAAATATGCCAAATTTTATGCAAAAACTCGATTTTTTAAAAAATTAATGATATTTTTTACATTTAAATGCAATGAAGTACATAAATACAGTGAACCCCAAAAGTGTTCGTACACTTGCAGTTTCCTATAAAATTTAATGATTTCGACTAATAAAAATTAATGTATAGAAATTGTAATTTTTTTATGATATCTGCAACTTGTTCTTAATGGAATGACATTATTATTATTTTAAAAATAGCATAACTATTATTTTTAAAAATTAATAATCAAAAAGCTACTAAAAAATTACGCCACAAAAGTCTTCGTAGACTTAACAAAAAACTCAACATAGCTTTAAATATTGCATTTCTTTCTTAATTTAGAACTTAGTAGGATATCTTTTAGTGTCCACAACAACTTTTAAACGTCTTGGTATAGATTTAATCAGTTTTTTGTAATCTCTGCATCGATTTACCTCCATGCTTCTGTGATTATTATTTTTACTTCCCATTATGTGTTTATATGTCATGTTTTTTTATTTTAAATCTAGTTCTCCCCAAATATGCTCTGCTGGGCTAAATAAATTGATTGAGGAGGTGTTTTCACAAAATTTTGGGGCAGTTATAAAGACACCAGCGGTGTACATTGAGAGCAGTACGCTTGGCTTCATTATCCTGTTAAAATATGAAGTCGTGTTCAATATCAAATTTTGGACAGACAATTTAAAATTTCTCTTTAAAATATTTGACTAGAGCTCATGATTCTCAATACCATCAAAAATTACCTAATTCTGTGGCTGATTTACGCCCCCACGCAAGAACACTTCCACTTCCATGGCTCATTCATCCAACTAGATTCTTGTGACTTAAGTTTCAGAAAATTCAGAATTGACAGGAAAGTGATTGGGATGACAGAAAATTCAACATTTTTGGTTCTGATGGACATATAATAGTTTTAAAGGAATAAATGAGGCATTTAATCCGGTGAATTTATGTGGAACAAGAGCTCCTCCACCTTCATACTTCAACACAGAGGTGTTCTTGCGGGGGAGGGGGGGGTGTAAATAGGCTTCAGGAATTAGGTAATTTGGTATTTTTTGATGGTATTGAGAATCATGAGCTCTATTTAAATATTTTAAAGAGAAATTTTAAATTATCCTCTCAAAATTTGGATATTTCAGACGACTTCATTTTTTAACAGGATAATGACGCCAAGCGAACTGCTCTCAATGTACACTGCTGGTGTCTCTATAATTGTACCCAAAAGTTTGAAAACACCTTAATCAATTTATTTAGCCCAGCAGAGCATATTTGGGGAGAACTAGATTTAAAATAAAAAGAAAACATGACATATAAACACATAATGGGAAGTAAAAACAATAATCACAGAAGCATGGAGGAAAATCAATGCAGAAATTACAAAAACTCATTAAATCTATATCAAGATGTCCAAAAGTTGTTGTGGACACTAAAAGATATCCTACTAAGTTCTAAATTAAGAAAGAAATACAATATTTAAAAATATGTTGAGATTTTTGTTAAGTGTACTAAGACTTTAGTGGCGTAATTTTTCAGGAGCTTTTTGATTATGAATTTTTAAAAATAATAGTTATACAATTTTTAAAAAAATAATTATGTCATTCCACCAAGAACAAGTAACAGATATAAAAAAATTACAATTCCAAAATATTAATTTTTATTAGTCGGAAACGATAAATTTTATAGGAAATTGCAAGTGTACGAACACTTTTTGGGTTCACTGTATATACACAGAGATTAGATTTTGATTCATAACACAGATAGAACTAAATAAAACATGTTCTGAAAATTTAAATTCAATATCTTAAAAATATTTTGTGTAGGGATCAGCATCTGGTTTTGTTAACTCCAATTCCAGTTTACTAATTATGCTATAACTTTGCTTTTAGATATCATAGAAACAAAAATAGAGTGTTTTTGGAATCTTAAATGTATAGTCTTTAAAATAAAAATACAAAAGTAATTTTTGAAAATTTTCAACAAAACTGCGAATTTTGGGTAGTCACATATCTTAATGAAATTTACTTGATTCATAATAAGTCATATTGTTGATTTTTTGGGCAGTTGCTTATAGGCAAATAATAATTTAAGTATTCCTTTGCTATATTGGAATAGTTTTATTTTCACATTGAGCTTTAAAATAGCTTGCATGTCTTGAAAAAGGCAAGCCTACAAAATAAATTTTTGTTTTCAATTAGTAATCTTTTTAAGAGACTAATTTCTTGTAGATTTTAAAGAACTTTTTTAGCTTATTGGTAAACTTATGGAAAATGTCTTAAAAGTTCTCATAAAGAAATTATTTCAATACATTTATTTTATGGTTCCTTTATTGTGACTATAGTGTTTTGTTTATTTGGATGAAAATAAATGAAGTATATATATCAGATTCTTTATATTTAACCCAATATAAATATATTTTATGCTTTTACTCATTAAAGAAAGGTAGAGAAAAATTATGTTTTTACCATAAAATCTGGTATATCATGCTTACCATCGTATTACGTGCACTTATACTTTCAAGTAGCAATTTTTAATTTTTATGTTTATTTGCTGTATAATGTGCACCCCCATTTTCATGAAGAAACCTGAGATGTATGCAAGTCATGCTCTTAAAGTTTGAAAGTCATTTATTCTAAGCTTTAGTAAAAAATAGTATACATCTAGAAGTGCAACCCTTTAAGTTCATAAGGAATGCCATTTCTTTTAAATAAACATTATTTTGATCTATGTAGAAATCTAATTTTTTTTCCTGTGCTCACATTTTTTAAAGCTCTTTTTTATACTTGGTATATAACTTGCACGCATAAAATTCAATCTTATTTTTTGTGTTAAAAGTGTGCAGTATACACCAGATTTTACGATACATATTACCACAACAATGCCAATGTTCAAGATAACGTGCCAAGTTGGTGACCCTGATTTTGCATGGGTCGTATGTGCCAGATTGACTACCATGTGTTGTATTACATATAATTTCACCAATATGGTTGCAATATTATGTAAGTACCAAAAATTAATACAGCTTGGGTACAAAAACTCCTGTATGCAGGTATGTTGTACACAAGTGAAAAAACATAAATCTTGGTATATATTTACGTATTATCACAACCAATTGGTGACATTATATGAAACAAAGCACCAGTTTGCCAATTCAGCACGTTCAACACACAGGAACTCGGAGGGTACTTGTGTATTTTTGCAACAATCGCTGACTCTAAATAACTCGCTGAGTTGGCCACCCCAATTTCCTATGTGTGGTACACACTGAATTGGCTGCCAGGTGCTTCATTTCATATAATATCGCTAATAGGTTGCAATAAGACGCAAGTACCAATCAGGGTTGCCAACTTGGTGTGTTATTATTAGATTTGGCATTTGTTGTGATAATACGTAATTTGTTCAGTCTGACGTATTTGAAGCACAACTAATTTAAATTATAGTTTTAAGAAACATGCTTTTTTATCAAACTGAAAAGTAAGAAATAAATCTTAATATAAGAATAAATGATTAACGAGAAAATTAATGTCATCGTGGTAAAGGCGTGGGGTCCTCTGTACTACATTTTTACACTAACTCTGCATTTTGGAATAGAACTAGTAAGAAATTATAACAATTGATATTGAGCACCCCACTCTTTTATATGCAGTTATTATTTTTCCAGTTTCAATTTTATTTTTTTCTGCTTTTTTCTTGGCATTTCTAAATACCTTTTGTTCTATTTCTTTAAATCCTGGCATTCATACTTTTCTAATTGGTTTTCTATAAAAAAAAGTACTTATGTTTTTGCTTCTTAATGTAATTCCTTTTTTGCCAGGAATAAGCCATTCTTTTAAATTATTTTCATGTTGAGTTCTTAGTGGGAGACCATCATCATTGATTGAATACTATTGGATGCCAAAATTTTATTTGCAGCGATTTCAGAACCACTTCTAAAAGATGTTTAATGTGTAGTGTACTAATAACAAATTAGTTCCTGTATATATTGTTCCAATGTGTGGTATTTTTTGAACTGTTGTTTTTATAAATGTGAAATTCAGGTAGACGTGTAATATTTATAAAGATTGTATTTTTTAAATCTTTTATCTTGTTTCTAAATTATGAATGCTTTATTTTTAATTTGCACTAATTTCATTTCTGCTTGTAAGTACAAATCTTGATTTTTAATGTTTCCACTCATAATTTGTTTTAAATTTTGCATATAGCTCTGAATTTTTTAAAAAAATATTTTATGGATAAAATTAATTTATGAATTTCATACATTTTGCACTTTCTGCCAAAGACCATTGGTTTCACATTGTAGACTTTATTGTCATGTTCTAAATACTCATATGGGCGTAGCATAACACTACATGTGTTATGCTAAATTTTGTAGATAGAAATTTAGAAAACTATATAATTATGAACAACATTTGTAAAAATTTTACTCTAATGAGGAAAATTTCAAAATTCCTCTCAGAACCAGCTATTTATAAATTCTTCAGTAAATAATTTAGATGACTCACATATCCTAACATGTAATTTATTTGAAACAACACTGTTTGAAAGGCATTTTCACTCACATTTTGTAACTCAAAGACATGATTTGATAAAAAAATTAAAAAGTTGTTTATTTATGTACTTTTACACACTTTCCTATATTTACAATGATAATTCAATGTATATTACACTAAAACATAATCTGTTCTGCACAAATAAGTATGGAGTTGACTATAATATGGATTAGATAGTGTTTATAAAAAAAAATTTCAAAAATTTCACTTATATTCTTGTTTATTTTTTATGTATATATGTATGTGTACAATTTCCAGAATAAATATTTCAACAATATGATTTTGGTTTGTTTTATTTTTATTGTTAACAGTGAATAATTGAAAATAAAATGCTGTATAAAGTAGAAAAATGGCTAGATTATGATTCTGTTGGTCCTTGGGATGTTATTTTTTCTTTTAAATGGGTGCAGAAAACTTCTCTAAAAACTCTTTCCAGTTGGTTAAAAACTTGTTTATTTTAAATGTTTTTTAATGCAAAAATCTACTGTTTTAGTTGTTTTTACATTCTTCTAAGGACTGAAATTTTTAAGTATTTTAATTTAAAAAAACCCATTAACTTAAAAACTATAATATTTGTTTTCTTTGGTGATAGGAGAGTGTAAAATCAGTTGATTTAACAAAAAACGATCTTAATTTTTAATATAGCAATGCATTTTCTTTATTTTCATCTGGATGGATGTGTTTCTACTTAAACAAAACAATTGATAAAAAGAGAACTTTCACACCTGGGCCTAATGAGTGCTATTTTAGTCAAAAGGTTTTTCTCTTCAGGTTACATAATATGTAAAAAACTATTTCTTTCTGGCATTGTTTTGAAATTTTTACTTTGAAAAATCTGTTATTTATCATAATGTTTCCTAGATGTTTCTATAAACTTATTATTAAAGGGCTGAATTTTTTAAAGAAAATTTAATTTTCTGTTTGTATATGATTTTAAGGAAACAATATAATGCTTCTAGAAACGTAAATATAACTTATAATGAACCAATTTGCTTCTGGAACTAGTTTAAATTGCATACACATTTGTTTAACTATTACATTGAATTTATTTTTGCAATTTTCAAATATTTATATTTGCGGTATAAGTTCGAAGACATGCAGTTTGTGATCAAATAATAGTTGCATTTTTTCCCCCCGAAAAGTAATATTTTTGTTGATATTTGTGTATTATCGCCACCGTATTGGCGACATTAAATAAAACGAAGTACATGTTTGCTAATTCAGCGCGTACGACACATGCGAAATCGTTACTGCCAAAATTTGGCGAGTTATCTTTAACTTAGGCACTTTCGCGATAATACGCGAGTACCTTTTTGTTACACACAATAAATGTAAAATGAATTTTAATTTCGAAGTTAAGTGTAAAAATTTCATGAAATGAAAATAAAATAATACTTTAGATGGAGAAAATGAAAATTTACAACTTAGGTAATCACATTTTTAAATCCCTTAAGATTTGGGTTAATACATATTTTTCTGTTAAAAATTCATATTAGATACAACAGTATCGAAAATAAATGCTATACATACTCATTTTATTGTTTTAAACTCATATTTGATACATTAACAGATTCAAATATGAGTGCATTATATACTCATTTTGAACTTTCATCCTCAAAAATTTGATCGCGTAACAGGTTCAAAAATGAGAATGTACTTGTCCCTCAAAATGAGAATATGCGATTCTCAAATTTGAGTACGCGTGCATCGGAGCTATTTTGAGAATGTGAAGTACTCAAAAGTGTGAGCTGTTTTCTCTCAGTTTTGAAAATCGTTTCTCGCAGTATTTCAGTGTGGTAGCTGATGGTTATAATTTTGCGATACACGTGATACATTTGCTTGTTCAGAGATGGATATTACGCCGAGAAAGCGTTCTAAAATAATCGATTTTAATGAGCACACTTCTCTATAACTGCTACGGCTATAGCTACGGTAGTTGGTGTGGGCAAATCAAGAGTTTCAAGAATTTTAAGAACATTTTAAGATTCCTGATCATCGTATCCAAAAAGAAAAAAAAGATGCGGTCTCGAACGGAAAATTACTTCAATAATTGATAAAACTCTAATAAGAAATAGCAAAATAAATCAAAGTAAGACAAACACAGACCTTCGAAGGTATTTATTAAATTATGGTGTTGAAGTGAGTACCTCAACTGTACCGAAATTGGTACGGAAAGTTAGCCATAAGACATCAAAATCGAGGATAAAGCAATTTCTAACTCAAAAAACAAAAAAACTTTTAGCATGGGCCAAAAACACCGATCTTAGAGTGTTAACGAGCAGAAGAAGGTGATTTTCAACGATGAAACGCATTTAGTTCTGCAAGGATACAAATCAAGTGTAGTTAGACGAAATGGAGTAAAAACTGAAGCCAGATCATACCCAACATACTGCAAATCACCCTTCTAGACAGATGTTTTCTGTTTTTTCCTAACAAAAATGGCACTAGTAGCTTAGTTCTTTTTGAAGGCATGATGAATTATGTCAAATATAGAAATATTACGCAGTATAAGTGTTCCATCCATGGAAACTTTTGACGGAACAATTCAACATGATTTGGCTTCTTGTGAAAATTATACATTGATCTAGACTTTTATGCGAGAAAATAAATATAAGTGCTTAATTGGCCTGCTAATTAACCAGACTTAAATCCGCTGATTACATATTCTCAAGAATTGTTCAGCTCATTTGAATTGTACGACAAATAAACAAATCATAAAAAGTGATATACAAGTGTGGTTTCACTATGATGAATTTAAGACCATCTGCAGTGCCCTAATGGAGTCAAAACCTAGATGAGTTGAAGAGGTAATATATGCTACCGGAGGACATACTTTGAACTAATATCATTTTTCTGTCTACTTAAGGTACGTAATGATTAAAAGCTAAAGTTTCAGAAAAAAAATCATTTATTACCATTTGTTCCAATGAATTCGAACAGTGGAGTAGTTTGCAAAATCACGAGCGTCGTCGATGGAATTCTAGAGCCAAATTGAACACGCATCTATCCTTATTCGTGATATGTCATGACTGAGGGAGAGTTTTATTAACGTCCAGATGTAAAGAATCACTAGGGCTATCGGTGACGAACATCGTAATTTTGAACCTCGGTCAAGTGACGAGGACGATACTTGAACTGGTACCCCCTTCCCAAACTATCACACCAAGCCAACGGATAACTTTGAGTCTAGATGGAGTTAACGTGCATCATCCCCCTCTACGCAGCAGGTCTTCAGTAGCACATGGACTCGAACCTTCGTCACTCTGGAAGAGCTCGTCCAGAGTGATGCGGCCACTAGGACGTGACCATAGCCACTAGGCTACCACGACCTCATAAGACAAGTAGGATTTTTTCTGAAAAAGGTACCCTTAAAAATGTGTGTTTGAAAAGAGAAATAAAAGTTTTGTTCTTAACTAGATTTTTTTACAAAATGCTTTAACCCTTCGTGTATCTTATTTTCAAGCTGCTGTAGCAGAATTTTTGGATTTTCCTTGAAATATTAATATCGATACATTTTAGTAATAATAAAGACTTAATCGCGATAATTTATCGTGAGTCTTCCAGTAATTAAATGGGCAAACAATAGAAAGTGAATCGTAATTGAAGTTATCAGCTCTCTGCTTAAAAGACTGAATTGGAATCAATAGAAGTGCCACCCATTCGAATCATGAAATGAGAATCAATGGAATGGAATTTCTATTAGAATCTTGAAAAGGAAATTCTGATTGCGTTTATTATCAATTTATCACTCTTAATGAAGATGGATGAATAAATCTAACTTAAAAATTACACCCAGATTTTAAGGAATAAATCTAGAAGCATTACATTTTATAAATGTGACTGTGGAAGTGAATTTTTAGAAAATTATGACGGCACTTTATTAGACTGCTCGAAAGAAGATCTTCAAATGTCGGTTCATCAACGTCGCACTACAGAGCTATTGGGGATCGTCGTTTCGAACCATCTGAGCTGGCCCCGAACTTCCACATCACATCGATGGCAGGATTTTCAGCCGTGATCAATTGAACTGCCTCAGCGCCTTTACACAGTGGGTGTTCAGTGGCACTAGGGATCGAAATCGCGACCTCATGACCCTATCTTCTAGGCTACCTATGCTTCTAAATAAATGAGAAGAGAGTGAGTGAATATTAACGTCGCGCTGTTCAGCTACTCGAGGGCTTTCGGCTACGAATCTCGTAATTTTGAACCATGTGCAAGTGACGAGCGTGATACCTAAGTTGGCAGCCCTATCCCCTTACTTCCACACAACACCAAAGGGTGTGTGTGCTTCTGCTTCAGCTTCTGCAGATTTAACATGCATCGCCCTATAGGACGGGTCTTCAATGGTTCTTGGCTGGAGCTCCTGACACGCTAGCCACGATTCCGTTACCTTAACCACTGAGCTACCGCAGCCTCGAAGGAATGCTGAGAAAAATACCCCGGCAAAGACCAGTCAACGGAACCCAAGTTAAATTCGTTTTGAATGTTGAAAAATTCTATTTCCTTTTTTTTTCTAACCGTTACTTTGCTTTTTTCCCCCTGTAAATTGCACTGTTATTATATTCCATTGTATTATGGTTTTTGCACTTAACGTTTTGGAGTGTGCTCCTAAACTGCACTATAGAATTTTTCTTTATGATGTACAGTTCGTATAAATTATTATTTAATGATGTCATATATCTAGAACCATTTGATTTTTATTTTGTTTAAACAATAATTGGTGACATTTGATTTTTTTTTATTCTTAAAAAAGTATTTTAAATATCAAGCAAGCTAAACTTTATAACTCTTGATGGAAATATTGTGAGATGAATGAATAAAATATTTCTTTGCCGTTTTCTAGTAAGCGGGATTTATTTCTCCTGCATTTATATAATCTTTTATTTTGAAACTTAAATAATAATAAACTTGAAACTTTTTTGTAAAAAAATTCAAATGGATTTATTTTAATTTTAAAAAGTCATACTCTCAGTATTCTAAAATTATCTTAGCCTTTGACGATTAGAGTTATGTACGTTCGATAGTTTAGGGGAACTATAAAAGTTTGTTTCACTTCAATTCTGCTCCAATAGAAACGTAAATTCATCAATCAATTATAATTAATTACTCTCACTACAACACTTTCTTCGGTGTGTTTACCTTCAGAATCCATTAAACTTAATCTCGGTGTTTCAAGAATTTCAACTTTCGATGATATTTCCCTTCCGTCTTCGCAACTATGCATAATCAAATACAATATTTTATATATAAATTGTTGAAAACTTTTGTTTTTGCTGTAATAATCGAAATTATTCTACTTTTGTTAGGTATAAAAGTAAAAATGTCACTCTAAACCTAAAATTCGATAATTTTCATGTTTTTTTGAACAATCGTTGCACGCATGCCTGGACTGAGTTTGTAGAGTAATAGAATACATAAGACGTTATATATAGAGAGAGACAATGTTCTGAAGGGGAGGCGCTATTTTATATTAGCGTAATGGAATAAAATAACAATTGCTTTAAGCAATTAATAATCAAGGAAAGTAGATCGCTAACTTGTCACAGATTTGTACAAAACACAAATGCAAATCTCTATTTGAATTTTACCTAATTTTTAATATATTTGCACAACATACAAGGTGGTCCCGAATTCATGGTACAATCTTCAAGGGTAGGTACAGGGAGCTGTGGCAATCATTTATTGTACAGTAATATATATATGGGCGCAAGTGAGGCGCATACATTGGAGATGAAAGAAAAGAGAAATGGAGTTATCGGTTGGTTGCGTTGCTGGTAGGGGGCAGTAGATGTCTAGCCGCCGTTCAACACGATGCATCTTAGAAGTAGAAAGTGCCATTCGCAATTGTGCTGACGTCTATAATGGGAAACTTTACGTATAGGGAAAATGCAGACATGCATTAGATCATGCTTGTCTAAAGTGCGGCTCAAACGCAAATAATGAAAACATATATTAAAAGTTAATCCTGATCTATATATATCTGTCCGCTTATATGTATACTCCTAGTTGGAGAAAACAATTTTATATGATCTAATCCATACCACAGCGTTTCTCAAACTGTGGGGTGCGCCCCTTCGGGGGACGCTACAATTCTTTGAGGGGGCGCGAGTATATTGAAACGAAGAAAACAAAATATTATTTAAAAAAGATTAATTTACTGACAGTAAACAAACGAAATACATTCTGACATAATAAAAAATAAAATACACATTTGCACTGATATATTACACTTATAAATGCATCAGTGCAACACAATGTATCTTATACTTAATTTAACAATACCAAGTTAAGAACACAAGTTTAATAATTACCAGTGCCCCGTGGGATTGTCATATATAAAATTATATATGAAAATTAACACTTATCTTGTTAATTTGTATAGTTTATAATTAATACCTTAACTGCTGATTAAAAGTTACGCGATTCGCTTTCCAATACCATCCGTTTTCCACGAAAGCGCACGCATGTGTTGTATTGGGGGTGGGAGAAGGAATATAGAAACAAATAATCTGAAATATGTAAATCCTTCACAGACATTGTCAAGGTCCTTTTATTGCATTCCAAAGTCTTCGTGATAAGTTTATGGATAGCAGTGCACAGAAAAGATCGCACTTTGGAAAGACGTATATATACGTCCGGGGAAATTAACGCTTTGGCTGCTCGAGATGTTTATATACGCCGGTGGCACTTAACAGATTCAAGTCGTGTCGTATTTTTTACGTCAAAGCTTAGTATTATTGAATTTAATGCATTGTTATTGTATAAGGAGGGAGTGAAAAAAAATAATGATGGAATATTGAGTCGCGAATGTTGAAACTTTGAGAAGCACACTGACTTACCGTATTTACTACTGTCTCTCTGTTAGCAGTCTATGTCTGAGGTGGCAAATTTATGGGCGGCCTTTGAACCGAATTTGAAAAATACTTGTTTTTTTTTTGTTACGATAAAATTGGTATGAAAATATTTTTTGAAATTTTATTACTTATACTTTGGAAACCTGGTACCTTATTTAAGTACCTTGAATTTTATTTTAGACTGAATTAAAATGTCGACTGCTGCTAGTAAAATTTGTAACGACTATATATCTTTTTTTAAAAAAAATAAAAATTACACTGCGTGGAGGGATTTGTTGTTGCAAGTATATGTACCCCCCCCCCCGACCTCGGAATACAGATACAAACGATTATCTTTTGTATATAGTATCAATACGTTAAGGATGACAAATTTGCATAAAACAATATTTTGTTTATAGCATCTTTCGGCAAATTGCAGCTCTTCAAAAAATTCTGCTTTTAAGTAGAATTAAAAATTATGTTTGTTAAAAAACTATTGTTCTCTGTTCTAATTTAAAAATATATCTATTAAAAAAATTACTCGCATTTACATACCCATTTAAATATCTGAATGGTTTTCTGATAGAATTTATTTTTAAATATGTATTTGATTCATCTTTTTTGCAATTTCCAGTAATATATTTGTATTTAACAATGTGAATCTGCATCTTATCATCTGTGGTTATACATCTTATTTTCTTATTCTGTTCTGTGAACTGTTTAAAGTTAATTTTCTTATGTGTTGAACCTAGAAGTGTGTTCGAGGATGGTGTGTACGTGTGTTAAATCATGAAATTTGATATGTTTTTTCTTATTTTCTTTTGTGACTTTCTTCCCATCCCAAGTGGGTCACAAAGGACATTCTTTCCGCCCACAAGATTTTATTGCTCATTTCAAACATTTATACAGTAATTAAACTTTTTCTATCAATAATTTTCATTTTGATAAACCTTAAAAATAAGAAAGCAGCTGACTAAGGTATTTAGTTGTATATCATTTATTTAAAGATTAATACGACTTTAATTTCTAATTAAACTAATTGGTTTAGCATTAAATGACAAAATACTAAATGTCTAGTTTGGTGGGCTTAAATTTTCAGCTCTAAGACATTGTGTCAAACACAAGGTTCCTTATTAGAAGGTACTACTACATTTTTACTCTATTAAGATAAATTATTAAGAAATATTTTATTATATTTGCCTTCATGTGAAAAAGTGGACAGTAAAAATAGTATATTTAGTTTGTCATATATTAATTTGTCACTTTTTGGCAAAATTTACAATTTTAGGGAAGTCGGATACCTTAAAGTTTGTGTGAATTAGGTCAATAATAGATTATTTATTTCAATGTTTACTTCCTTTTTGACTTAAAGAGAAGTAAATTTAGTAGAATCATTATAAATTTATTTTCTTTAAGATTGAATGTTAATATTTAAATGTTATTGAAAATATACCGAAATGACGTTTTTTTTAGGAAGCTAAAAGACGGAATTTTATTGGAATGAGAAATATAATGAACTTTCTTATTATTGTAGTAACCGTAAAAATACTCTAAAATACGCGTAAACTGTATAAGATCGTGGTGCGAATTAAAGACAAGGCTGGAAAAAAATTGTGCTATTGACGCGGAACAACGAAAAGTATACAGAAAAAACAACGAAAGTATAATGATGGTGCGCCCCATGATTTAAAGCACGATAGCTAAAATAAAGAGCATTCAGAGGAACTAGTACAAAGTTGAAATAAGGGTAATGTTTTAAATGCAGTTTAGATATTGGCCAAATTTGATCCAGAATACCTTGATAATGTCAGTAAATGCAAAAATAACAAAACACGAATTCCACATTGCTTAGGGCTACATTTTCAAAATAAAATAATTACTATTTTAGCCACTATACGAAATGAAATAACACGCATTGTCAAAAAAGCAAAATATTACACTATAATTTTTGACTCTGTAACGTCCTAGAGGATTTTGGTGTTTGTGGATTCAAGCAAAGACTAGTCTTTGTAATTTTAACACAATTTTAGCTCTACTTTTTTTTAATCAACCAACACAATTAAAGGGAAAGAATGCAGTAAACATAAAACCCGGGAGAGAATTGCCTAGAATTAATTTAACTATCATATAAATAAAACCATTTATCTGAATACTGGAACGCTCTTGGCTCTCTTACGCTTGAATTATCTATAGATAACTTGTTTAAATATACGACTTCTGGTCGTAATCCCATTCACAATTCAATCTCAGCTTTCGACCATCAACTACCATCGTCTAATCCAATGCTAACGTTTAAATAAACGTACACATTTGCCTAAATATTGTTTACTTCACCGAGAAAGGTTTTCAACTGAAGTCATAGTCAAAAAGAGAGAGAATAAATTTACCCGGAGGATTAGTGGAAGATTCGCCAACAGACCCGTTACAACTTTACACCAGATATTAGTCACACGGAACAAACAAAGTTTGTTATTAGATGTGTGAGCACTTGGTAAGGTAAATATTTTAGAACTTTTTTAGGGTTTTTTAGGAATACTACAGGGCCGTAAATAGCCTAGGGGTAGTGGTTAGAGCATCGGACTCCAGACCGGAAAGCCTAGGTTCAATGTCCGATGCCACCAAATACCTTCGGAGTACACACAGAGTACGTGCCCGTTGAATCAAGGGGGCCGAAAATTTTGTTTGTCACATTTTTTTTTAAAAAAATCCGTTACTGCATATATTTGTATTATTTGAGAAACCTTTTATAATAAATTTTAAGAGGAACATAATAAAAACAAAATGCGGCAAAAAAAAACCCAGACAAATAATTTTTTATGTAACTTTATAAAAAATTAACAAAATATAACAAATAATAATAAGAGTACACTCGTACTAATAAATAAATTTAATTGGTTTCAGAGTGACTGCCGTTTGCAGCAATGCAGAGACGCAATCTCTAGCAGAAATTTTCAGCAACGGTCCTCAAATCGTTTAGCCAGTAGAGGCATTCCAGTCGAAGCAAATGCTTTGGAGATTTCCAAAGTTTTGCGTTGTTTAGTGCAAGAACCAAATTTCCTGGACTCCAAAATGGACCCTACACTGTAATCTATGGGATTGATATCCGGCGAGTAGGGTGGTCCTTCTTCAGATGATATCATGTCTGGAAAATTCAACTTGCACCACTCTTGTGTCATTTTGTTCTTGTGAGCTGGTGCAGAGTCTTGTTGAAACGTCCACTTTGCATTTCCGAAATGCTTCTGGGCCCACGGAAGTACAACAGCTTCAAGAATGTTACTCTGGTACACTTTTTGATTGATTTTAACGCCCACAAAAACCAAAGGTGTTTTGCCACTTTCGACCCAGACCATGACCGACTTTGGATATTGGCGATGTTCAACAATTGCCGAGGTGCTTGGAGCGTCCACAGACCAGACGTTTTGGGAATTATGAACTAGTTAAACCGTAAAGAGCTTCTCATCAATGAAAAGGAATCTCTCCCAGGGCTGGCTTGCGCCCCTTCTCAAAAGTTGTCGACATCTTCGGAGCCGTACGAGGTTTTTTTTTCAGTGAGAAGCTGAACTTTTCGCAACTTGTAAGGTCCGAGCTCCGTTTTTGCTATTCGCCTCAACCATCTGCCACTTATTCCCATGTCACGAGGGATCATTGTCTCATAGAAACCCTCGGATTTCTCTGGACTCGCTTTTCGATGGTCTTACGATTCATCGAAGTGTTTTCAGTGCGTTTACTCCCACTTTCTGGACGTTGACCATCATCGCCAAACTCTTTGAAATTGCAGATTGCCTCAAACACTGTCTGCCGAGGTACAATAAGCAAACGAACGATTTCACACCGCCGTTTCCCTCACTGAAACAACTCTAAAATAGCAGACCTTTTGCTCGACATTATCAAAAACACATAAATCAAAGTACAAACTAAGAAATATATTAAAAAATATTTTATTATTTAAGTGATGGATAAAGAAACATGAAAACACTAATTAAAAAGGGAATTCGTTAATTATTCTAGGAGGCAAGAAATTTGTCCGAGTTTTTTTGCCGCACCTTGTATTATAATCATTTAAGAATGATTGCAAAACAGTTTAAACAGAAGTTTAAGTGAACCTTTCAAATCGTTAAAGCTTTACTGTATTTTGATAGAGAATTGATTAAGGTATGTGAGTACCCTAAAATCGTGTGTTTGGTGAAATTTTTCGAAATTTTTTTTATGTTTTTATATTATAGCCCATATATTTAAGATTCCAAAAATACTTTATTTTAGTTCCTACGATATTTAGAAGCAAAGTTATAGCTTAATTAGTAAACCGGAAATGGAATTTTCCAAACCGGAAATGGGTATTTAAAGAGACATAAAATTTAAACAAATAGTTTGAACTCCTTTTTCGTGACTTTTAAGCAAGATAAACATTCATTACTTATTGTAAATACAGATCAAGGTATCCTTTACTTATTTAATAATATTTTTTTTTTCCATCTGGCAATTGTTTTTTTAATTCAAGCTTGTTTTATTGAATGGCAATACTATTATCGTCTATACTTTGTTTACATTGGACATTCGAAAGCGTTCTTCTTTATTACTAATTATTTTTGATATTTTTACAATTTATTCATTTATTTTATTTAATTTTAACGTTTTATTTCATTGTGAATAATTTCAAAATGCTGAAAACTAGATCAAAAGTGACTAGAAAGAGAAGGTTTTATGGAAACAGATTTACCAAGTCAGCACCAAACAGTAAACAAGGCGTCGTCTGCAAGTGAAGCAAAATTGAGCACTAATGACAGTTTTGATGTGCCTGAACCTATATTTCATGGTTCTACAGGGAATCGAATCATTGATTTCCAAGCTTTATTGGGAATTATTTCAATTCTGTGTTGTCCGGAATGCTATGCAACTGGATTGAAACTAACAGAAGATTCCAGGGAAGGACTTTGCTTTAACTTGTGTGTGTCTTGCAGTTGTGGATTCATGACTGGCTTTACTTCTACCCGTAAAGAAAATAAAAAATTCACTCTCAATACTTTATTGGTATTTGGATTGAGATTGATTGGCAGGGGATTCACAGCTGGTAAGAAGTTGCTATGTACTTTAAATTTGCCCTGCATTTCTAAAAACACCTTCAGAGCTCATGAACTCAAACTGCTGGAAGCAGTACAGTTTTGTTCTGAAGAAAATATGAAAGCTGCATCAACAGAAGTGCGAAATTTAAAAAAAAGTACAACTTGTGGTGTTTCAGTAGATGGCACATGGCAGCGGAGAGGCCATATGTCGCTTAATGGCTGCGTCTCAGCTATTTCCATTGATACTGGGAAAATTTTAGATTTGGAAGTAAGGACTCAGTATTGCAAAATGTGTGAAATGAAAGTGAAATCTGAGCATGAATGCTCAAACTACAAAGGATCCTCAGGAAATATGGAAGCTGTTGGAGCTTTCAGAATTTTTGAAAGATCATTGATAAAACGAGACTTGCAGTACACCGAGTATTCTATGGTGATGGGGATTCCAAGGGCTTTTTATAAGTAAAGAATATATATGGGGAAAACAGTGTCTCAAAACTCGAATGTATAGGTCATATACAAAAAAGAGTAGGCTCACGTCTAAGGAAACTAAAAAAGAACACCAAAAGACTTGGTGGAAAGGGCAAACTAACTGATAAATTTATCGATAAACTGCAGAACTATTACGGGATTGCCATCCGTAGCAATGTTGGATGTCTCGAAAAAATGCAATCTGCTGTAATAGCTGTTTTCTTTCACTGCTGCTCTAGCAATCAAAATCCCATGCATGGGCAATGTCCTACAGGGAAAGACAGCTGGTGCAAGTATAAACGAGCATTATGCGATGAAAAAGTACACATAGACAAAACAACAGGCCTTTCAAATTCAGTTATTAAAGTGATAAAGCCCACTTACTTAGCACTCTGTGATACAGATTTGTTAAAAAAATGCCTCCATGGCATGACCCAAAATAATAATGAAAGTTTTAATAATGTATTATGGTCTATTTTACCAAAAGAAATTTTTGTTCACAAGAAAACTTTGTTTTTGGGTTCACACATTGCTGTCCTATTATATAATTCAGGTTATTTCGGACTGTTGCATGTATTTAATTATTTAGGTATGGTAATTGATTCAATGATACTTAAAAACTACATGGAAATCGACACAGAGAGAACGTATTCAAAAATCAAAACGCCAGTCATTACCCTCAACAAAACTCTCCAGAAAACAGCAAAAAGCCAAAAAAAAGTCAAAATTAGCTAAATATGAAGCTAAAGAAGGCTTAACCTATAAATATGGGGAGTTTTGAAAATGTTTTGTAAGTAGAAAAGTATTTATTTTGTGTTAAAAAAAATTTTAATGTGTTTTACGAGAAACTTTTTCAATATTTTTCTTCACGATAAAGTTCACTATACAAAATATTTTTAAGATAGTAAATTGAAATTTTCAGAACATGTTTTGTGTAGTTCTGTCTGTGTTATGAATCAAAATCTAATGTCTGTATATATATATATAAATATTTAATTGCTTTTTTATGAAAAAAAGCATTAATTTTTTTTAAAAATGAGTTTTTGCATACAATTTGGCGTATTTAAAACACTTTTTCAAGTATTACAAATCTTTTGATACCTAACACAGATAAAGATGTTATTTATGTGCTGTATAAATATTATATGAATACACTTATTAGAATTTTGTGTAAAAAATTTGTCGTAACTGCAATTTTTCACCAAAATTTCGCTAAAAACGACAATTGTTATAGTGTATAAAATTCTCAGGAAAACAGCAAAATGTTAAAAAAAATTCCAAATAAGTTTTAAATGAAATTTAAAAGAGCTTGAGCTATAAATATGGTGAGTTTAAAAAATGTACAATCAGTAGAAAATTTTTCACATAACAATAAAATCTTTAAATGCATTTTCTGAGAAACTATGTTTTTCAATTTTTTTCTTCACGGTACGGTTGACTACAAGATTTCTTTTTAAGATATTGACTTGAAATTTTCAGAGAATCTTTAATTTAGTTTTATCTGTAGTCTAGTCTATAATCTAATACCTGTGTATATATTTTATTGCACTTTTTGTAAGAAAATAACATTAGTTTTTTGTAAAAAAATGAGTTTTTGCATAAAAATTGACATATTTCGAAAACTTTACAGAAGTATTATAAATTTCATAGTTATAATCACAGAAAATGATGTTATTTATGTACTGTATAAATATTATTAGAATATATGTATCAGAATTTTCAACACAATCCTTACCGTAATTGCAATTTTTCACTAAAATTTCACTCAAAATTCCCTATATTTCCAAAAATATTTATAACTTTGTAAAAACTGTGTTTGAATTCTTACTTTTATGTCCCATTACAAATAAAAATATGTTTACATAAGTGAAATTTTACATATTTCAAAAAAAGTGCTTCAAAGGTAGTCACATACCTTAAAGATCAAGAATTGATATATAACACACACACATACATATATATATATGTGTGTGTGTATATATGTATAACTTGTATATACACTAGTCTTGACCACTAGTCCACCGCGACCCCCTCTTAGCTGTCACGAGTTCGGGCTCAGTGCCGATGAAGACCCGCATTGAGCAGAGGGTCAAACGTCCTCCCGTTGGTGTGGAATTAGGAGAGGGGGAGTGCCAGTTCAGGTGTCGTCCTCGTCTCTGGACCATGATTCAAAATTACGAGGACTGTTACGAATAGCACCCGTGCCCCAGCTTTGTAGTACACTCAACCCAACAGATTCATTAATTTTCTTTCTTTCCTGTTGAACCAATGCTACGTTTTAAGAAGATTAAATAATCTGTGTTACATTATCATTGATGGCTTAATATACACAGAACTTCTTATTTTGGAACTACATCACAAAGAAAAAAATAAACAGAAAATTTAATTTTCAACGTATTAAAGTTATCAGAAAATACATTCATAAGCAACTCTAATTTAATTGCTTTTTTGAAGGCAATGCGCTTGAATTCATTTAATACCAGGGGCACCATTTCCCATGCAATAAATCTTTCCATTCTTCTAAATTTTGAGAGGCATTTTTATCTGAAAATAAAAGTGTCCCGGTTGAGTGGAGCTGATTGAAAGGAATTCGCGCGGTAAAAAGGAAAAGATTGAATAAAAATTTGTATTCTATTCTACGCAGACGCTTTGATTTTTTTTGTTGTCCTCCGCTATATATCTTGCGTATCCTAGAAACTGAGGTATTTCTTATTTAATATTCCCCCCCCCCTCCGTTTCTCAATCTTACTTTCACCAATATAATTTATAGAGGAATTGATTTTGTCTTATCTGAAAGAAGAAAAAAAGTATTAAATATTTCTTGGGAGAAATATTTAATCCCCCTCCTTTTTCTGGTTCTTTGATATTTAAAGAAAGAAACAATTAGGTTAACTTTTTTTAACTGTTATTTAATTACTTAATTAATTTTTACACCCTTGGAAGTTTGAAAAGTAGATATTTTGTAATTTTTTTTATATTTGTGACAATAAGAAGGAAGCCCAAGGACTCGTCTGTTTTTTTAATCATTCGTGAAGAAAGCTATAAGCGAGACTAACCAACGTCAACTGTTCCGATCTTGAATGAGTTTATTTATTTATATCAATAATGGCTGAATCATCATCTTTTAGTTAAGATTTCAAATGGACACTGAGTGAGTGAATATTAACGTCGAATTGCTCAGCTATATATATACACGAGGGCTTTTGGCGACGGTCCTCGTAATTTTGAGCCACGGTCAAGTAACAAGGACGACACCTGAGCTGACCCCCTTCTCCTAACTACCACACCACACCAACGGAGGGACGTTTGAGCCCTCGACAGATTTAACTTGCATCGTTCCCCTATACGGTGGGTCTTCAGCATAGGCTCAAACCCATGACATGCCGGCCACGAGTCCGTTACCTTGGCCACTAGACTACCGCGGCCAAAGGGTGACTAAAGCATGGGAATTTGAAGGTGGATTGATCTTTTCTGAGAAAGAAAAAGCTGATTAATTTCACAAGGGAATATGTAAATTAAATATTGTATGAGGAATAGGTTTTGTTTTAGGGAATAATTTGATTAGACCTTAGATATATTTACAGTGGATCAATTGCATCATTAATACCAGTGCGATACCAGGATAGCTATTTTAAATATATTTATGAGATTTTCCAAGGAAGGACAGAAAAGGTACATAACATAGGAGTAATTTTGCATTATCGCTATTTTGCTGGTGGAAGTCGCCAAAACATGTAATGCACCAAAATCTGATAGTTTCAAGGCAATCTTGAATGTAAGGTTCAGTTACGTTTTGCCACCCATCCGGTATAATGATTAGCGACGCTAACTGCTGTGTCGTAGGACCGGAGAAGGAATGGATGTCTGTAAATGCGTCGCGCCTTCTCGGCATGGGGGTACTCTAAATAGCCGTCGAGCCGCAAGTCCTCTCGTGAGTTTGGTGGAAGGGAAATAGAGGTGGGAGACCCCTGACCGCCCATAGAGTGTTCTCTCTCAAAATTGGGTGGAACTGATCTAAAACGTACTATCACCTGCTTGGTGCTCAATGCTACGGCTAACGACAGGCGTACAATCTAGCCTTTTGTCATTATGAATTTCTTGGGCCCGGACCTGACACATGCCGATCAGGTGGCATTAGTAACAGCAACAATTGTGTTTTGGTGAACGCCCTTGCCTTTATTTCAATCAGCGTTTGGCTACCCGCATTTAGATGTAAGTTATTTTTTTCTTCTTGTTGTTAATCTTTTTTTCCCCAACATAATCAGGTTTCGGCAGCCTTCAGTTGCGGCAGGCCAAACTAATCTACCAATAGGATTCAGCGTGCCACACAATAAGACCCCGTGATATCGATTCCCTTAATAATGCATTCAGAGTTAGAGAATAGAAGTCAATAATATAGATTTACAGTTTTATTATGTATTACTTTTGCGTCATTTAAAGATATATTTAAACATAAAAATAAATCACACAAAATATAAATATTTGTTCAAAAATAGTAAATATTTATATGATGTATTTTTAAACATATTTATTAAAATAAAATATAAGCATTACACTCTCATTGTAGTTAAGTAAAAAAAATAAATACAAATTTTATGCAAACCTAGTTCTTGCACTGTTCTACTTTCATATTGTAAAATCAGAATTATAACTTATGACTTTCACTTTGACATGATTTTGAATATTCAGTTGTTAAGCAATTTCTCTCTCTTTGCAGACTCGAAATATTTTTCATGTGAGGAAAGAATGATTACTAATTGTTAGATATGTAGAATCAAAAGTTTCTCTCCTTCAAACAATTAAATCTCTCCAGCAATGGCATCGAATAATTTACGAATCAGCTGTAAAATTATGTTTTGATTTATTTTTCAGATTTTTTCGTAATTTCATAAATGTTTATAATGCTGAAGATGTTTGTCAAATAGGTTGCCATAAAGAGAAGTAGTTTAATCCGTTGCTGCCCCATTTAGTATGGTGGTTATGACACTCGGCTTGTTATCGAGTGGGCTCGGGTTCGAATCTCGAATAAGGCATAGATGTATCTTCGGGAGAAGAAGTCGGACTTTCACCTGAAACGGATTCCCTTCTCGAGTAGAAAGCAGTGCACCTCTTCCGTTCTATGCTGGGATCATCGTTTGTAATAAAACAATCTATATTCTTCTGAGTTTGTAATTCTAAGCTTCTGTTCACCTGTTTCTTTCGTGCGTATCCCAGTATGAAACACATGGCAACAACAAGTTTAATCTGTAGTGAAAGAAATAAGAAAGATAGAGAAAATAGCTGACTTTGCGCATGTAAATGTCAATTATGCGAACAACTTTGCAAGTATGGAATCCGACATTAATGTGCCCTGTGGCGCATTCCTCCCGTGGGGAAAATGATTCTAGGGTGCCCAAAGCCTATATTATGTTATGGTATCCAATACTTTGTAAGATCCGGCTTGCGGCCCAAAACCTTCACTTGACCATATTTCAAAATTACGAGGTCCGTCGCCAAAAGCCCTCGTGTAGCTGAACATGCGACTTTAATATCCACTCACTCACTCACTCCATATTGCTTTTTTACTAGCTTCTTCACTGGCAATGTCTATAGCTTTCATTCAAGATTCATGACCGTGGCAGACCAGTGGTCATAATCACGGAATCGTTACCGGCGTGTCATGAGTTCGAGCCCCCATTAATACTGAAGACCGGCAGGACAGAGGGGCTGATGCACGGTCGAGGCTCATAGTCCTTTCATCAGCGTGGTGTGGAAGTTCGGAGAGAAGGATACTAATTCAGGTTTCGTCCTCGTCACTTGATGATTCAAAAGGGCGAGGTCCATCACCAATAGTCAACTAGTTGCTTATGAGTTGACGTGTGGCTTTTCACGTCAATAAACCATTCTGTAACTCATTCATTCAAGAATCAAAAACTGTGTGACTTATCCTAATAATGTTCACCATGGGAATAGGACGGAAAGCATTCGTTATGTTTAAAATGTTAGAGACAGTGCGCATCTTCCCATTTTTGGATTTAGGAAAATAATCTTCGAATCAGTTCTGCTGAGCTTATAATTGATCTGACAATATACTTAGTTTTCTAACACTTGTAAGAATAAGAAAATGATTAATTTTTATCAAAATGTACTAGGTCCCCAATAACCAGTCTGTTAAGAAAAGGACCGGTAAAGATACCCCCAAACGGGTACAATCTCACTGTTGGCTCAATGGTTCTGAGAAGTAAATAATTCTAAAGATGCTCATTAAAACTTTTCGATGAAGAATTAAGAATGCTAAAAAGTAATGAATTGAATGAATGCGTTTTTGCTTAATTAATGTTTCTTAATTTTACCGCTTCAGCTTCATCCCTGTGGCTTGACAAAGAATTGAAATAGCTAGATCCACCCCAAACAGCCCTCATGTACATTTGAGTGAGACGTTTAGTCTAACCAAACCATCCAAATCTTTAAAATGAATATATTTGTTAAAAACACACAAGTAATATAATATATGATTTTTTAAAGTCAATTCCCAGGTCAACAAAGAAAACTTTTATTTTAGTTACCTTTTAGTAAATAGTTATAATTAATATAAATATGTATATACATATGGCAGAATCATAATATTAAGTAACAAAATAGAAAGCGATTTTCATTCCTAGATATGGTGTGTGTTGGACTCTTTTTATTCGTTAATTACTGTTTATTCATTAATTAAATTTAATTATTCCAAAAAATAGTACCGCAAAAAGAAATCCATTCTCTGAGATGTAACCATCCGAGGTGGAATGAAACCCACAACCTTTGGATTAGAAGTTGAACGCGCTATCCATTGCGCTACAGGGACAAAATGGGTGGTTTTCCTTTGTATATATATGGTCCTAGAATATTATTTTTATTGCTACTTTTACTCTAATTCAAAATTTGATTAGTTTAATTTGAAAAAATTATATTAACATCAAGTGTCTTCCACTACAAATTAAAAAAATTGTATTTATAAACTTGAATGAATAAATAAAAAAATTTTTTTAATGATTGAAAATTTGAATATATATATAGGGAGAATGGGAACTAATAGTAGGAATTGAAAATATCTAAATCAGACAAATTTGTCCTTATTTTGACTTCTGCTTCAATATGTTTCAAGTCACCACAAAAAGTTTCTTTTCATAACATAGAATAATAAGTCTATGTAAATTAAAGCCTTCCCATGTTCTATGTAACACGGAAGGATGCATTCAGTTATTGAAAACTATTCAAAGGACGAGACAATATCCAAGGATTGCCTAAGCTACTTTGAAATAAGAAACTTAATCGAGTCCATATATTTTAACTCCTATCATCTTATATAATCCTCGCATAAATCTACCTTCTATGTTGTGGGGCCAACGATAATTCTGGGTGAAACTACCATCTAAGGGGATTATCCCTGTTTCGGCATTTATCAACATTAGGATCTCGTTATTGACAGGGAAGAGCTGATTATCTCTTCCGGGAACGTCCCTTAAAACCCATCGTCCGCCGTCAAAAGCCCTCGTGTATATAGCTGAACAGTGCAACGTTAATATTCACTCACTCACCCTTCAAACCCGTGACCTTGAAATTAGGGTCGAGATAAGGTGTCTTGAGAACTGTCGATGGGAAAGTGCATCAAGAAGAATAAGTGAAAGGATTTTTTTTTATTTAACTGCGTGCATATATTTTGCTTTTTTATAGTTGTTTTATTAATTTTTTTCGCGTTTCCTATTTCTGCTCATCAAAACGATGGTCTCCAACCCCCAGGCCAGCCAAAGAGCATTAAATTACTCTACTGTTCAAATTCATTGGAACAAATGGTAAAAAATTATTTTTTACTGAAACTTTAGCTTTTAATCATTGCGTACCTTAAGTAGACAGAAAAATGATATTAGTGTGTCCTCCGGTAGCATATATTACCTCTTCAACTCATCTAGGTTTTGACTCCATTAGGGCACTGCAGATGGTCTTAAATTCATCATAGTGGAACCACACTTGTATATCACTTTTTATGATTTGTTTATTTGTCGTACAATTCAAATGAGCTGAACAATTCTTGAGAATATGTAATCAGCGGATTTAAGTCTGGTTAATTAGCAGGCCAATTAAGCACTTATATTTATTTTCTCGCATAAAAGTCTAGATCAATGTCTAATTTTCACAAGAAGCCAAATCATGTTGAATTGTTCCGTCAAAAGTTTCCATGGATGGAACACTTATACTGCGTAATATTTCTATATTTGACATAATTCATCATGCCTTCAAAAAGAACTAAGCTACTAGTGCCATTTTTGTTAGGAAAAAACAGAAAACATCTGTCTAGAAGGGTGATTTGCAGTATGTTGGGTATGATCTGGCTTCAGTTTTTACTCCATTTCGTCTAACTACACTTGATTTGTATCCTTGCAGAACTAAATGCGTTTCATCGTTAAAAATCACCTTCTTCTGCTCGTTAACACTCTAAGATCGGTGTTTTTGGCCCATGGTAAAAGTTTTTTTAATGTTTTTTGAGTTAGAAATTGCTTTTTCCTCGATTTTGATGTCTTATGGCTAACTTTCCGTACCAATTTCGGTACAGTTGAGGTACTCACTTCAACACCATAATTTAATAAATACCTTCGAAGGTCTGTGTTTGTCTTACTTTGATTTATTTTGCTATTTCTTATTAGAGTTTTATCAATTATTGAAGTAATTTTCCGTTCGAGACCGCATCTTTTTTTCTTTTTGGATACGATGATCAGGAATCTTGAAATGTTCTTAAAATCATTGAAACACTTGATTTGCCCACACCAACTACCGGAGCTATAGCCATAGCAGTCATAGAAGTGTGTTCATTAAAATCGATTATTTTAGAACGCTTTCTTGGCGTAATATCCATCTCTGAACAAGCAAAAGTAACACGAGCAACGCAAAATTATAACCACCAGCTACCTTACTGAAAGGTTCGAAACTGAACTACTAATGTACTAAGACCAATCAAACGAATAAATTATAGTTAAGGGTGATCTGTATTATTAATTCTGAGCAGGTATAAATGGTTTGAGGTGGTTTGGGACATAACTGGTAATCACACACCAACTCAGACAAGGAAAAGTATTCGTCCCAATTAATTTATTTGAACAGTATAGAGTAAGTACCATTCTCTCTCTCTCTCTCTCTCTCTCTCTCTTTTCTTTCTTTTTTTACAATACCACAGAAAATTAATTATTTGTACACTTTTCCACTCCGTTAAACCAGCGAAAAGCATTGTATCCATCGTTTCACAATTTCAATTCAACTATCTCCCCGAAAGCCTGGTAATAATTTAAGATAATAATAACAATAGCATTAAAAAAAAGTCACTCAATTTGTCGAGACTACGCTGTATTACCGGACTAGAGCTTCCGGGCTTCCTCCCGGGACTAGATTATCGAACGGCGCGTAATGAAGTCGAATGCATAATGATGACATAATTGATCGAGGACATCCCAATCCTCGATCGAATGGAAACATGCTACAGGTGGTGGTGCTTCTCCTGGGATAAGGGGTTTAAAATGATAACTATCTGAAGGAGTGCATACTGAAAGATGCACTGACAATTGTTTGCAAAAAAATAATAATCGTTATTAAAATGGATAAAATGCGTGGAAGGAAAGAAAAAAGTAAAGAGATCCAAATGATTTCTGGTCACGTTAAGTGAGTGGTCATGGTCAAGAACTTGTGACCAGGGATGCTTTAATCAAACCGTGGGCTTGAGTCCTGAGAGGGTACATGAGGCTATTGGCGACTAATTTTGAACCACGGTCAAATGAACTGGCATCCTCTTCCCAAACTACAAGACCCCGCCAACATTAGGACTTTTATCCTTGAGAGATTTAACGTGCGTCAGCCCTCTGCATAAGGCAGACGGGGTCCACTAAAAGGCAGAGCTGGTGCACATCATACTTATGCAAAATCCAAACGATGCGATTGTGATTAGAGAATAGGGTGACAGGTGAGGGTTGTTAACTTATCGAGACTGAGACTAAAGAAGTGCAAAGGCTGTTTTAACCCCTTGCCTGTGACGTCCAACCACTGTTCGGGAAACGCAAATGCGCCAATTTTTAAATGCCCGACCCTAGTTCCGGCAAGAGAAAAATCGGTGTTTGAATTCCGTGAAGCCCGAACTCAGTCTGTCCAACGCATAACATGTAATTTACCATTTTACTAATAGTTCACCCTATTTTCGCAAGAAAAATTTGGCAGTTTAGCGCCATTTGTCGGATTTTTGTAATTTTGTAGTTCGTATGTACCAAATTGTAAAGAATTGGGAGAATTCAAAGGAATCTGAGGAATATGGAATTCATGGCAGTTCATATAAATAATAGTATTGTTGTGTATTAGTTTGTTATATAACATCTGCACACACACAATAAAGTGTTCGGTGAATGAAATCAAAACGGCTGATCTGACTACACTGTTAAAACAAAACGCTGCACATGCGTAGCGGCAGGTGTTTACCATCTGCCCCCGCCGTTGTTCAGTTGAGCATCGGTTGTGTTCCGTGTAAGACTTGTTTTACCAAGTGCTTGTTTAGTGTGTTAGTTCTTAGCTGAGAAGAGGGAAATGAATAAGACCGAGCGAAATCGTACTGTCACCTGCATGGTGCTCAATGAAACGGCTCGATGCCATGATGAATTTCGTGGGCCTCGATCTGACAGCATCTGGTGGCATTAGCAACAACACATTATCATAAGCGTCATTAAATTTATTACTGTTTTTTGTTTTTTATTTGAAAAATTACGCAATTTTATTACTCTAGGTGAGTTCGACACCTAGCAAAATCAGTTCAAAGCCTTTGGACCCCATAAAGTGTGTTAAAAGAGAGTGTAATTTGAAATACTCTGAAATGTTTCAATATAAAAATCTAATCACAAGAATGCACGAAATGCATTTCCCTTTCTAGACGTTATTTTACAAAGAAAATAGTCAAATGCTCTTAGTTCCAGGAAACGCTAAATAGAAAAGTTTCCTAAATAGAGACCCGACTGTAACATCAAAATGTAGTCACAAAAAATTTCAATCTTTTTTCTTATATTTTTCGAATAACTGTTTATAATAAACAATACATATATATAAAGGTACACAACATGTTTTATAAGAACCGAATTTAAGTTGACTAGGAACATTTTTCTTAAAGAAAAAACTGTTTCATCAGGATTTTGAATGAACTGGCCAACTTAGGCAGCAGGAAAATGAAGAATGTTACTCTTCAGTTGGGTTCGATGTTTTGAGTGGCTGCCGTAACCTAGTGATCAAGCTAACGGACTCGGGGCAGGCATGTGATGAGATCGAGCCTTGTACCGGTCAAGACCCGAAGTCCGGATGAGATCGATGCACATAAAAAATGTCGAGGCTCAAACGTCTTCCTGTTGGTATGGTGTGGAAGTTAGGATAGGGGGTGCCAGCTTAAGTGTCGTCCTAGACACCTGACAGTAGTTCCAAATTACGAGGTCCGTCGCCATTAACCGTCTAGCAGCTGAGTGCGACGTTAATAGAAATCTACAACTTTGTGGTACTTGTAGTAAAAGAATAATTTATGACGTAAATGACCAATTGCATTATTTATAAATACAAGCTATCCTCACTTCTTAAAAGAAGAGTTTTGTAAATTAATATTTTAATTTTATTATATACAATTATATCAAAACAATCTATTTAAATGAAACATATAAAATTAACTCACTTTTTAGCTTCTAATTTTTAGTGGTTACATCCCGATAAATATATTAATGAATAAAATTATTCGACGAATACATTTAAAATAACAGTACCGTAAAATCTGACGAATATATGTATATACATAATGTTCCATCCCCATGTAGATTAGGCCTAATTTTTCATCATGGTACTGTTTTTTCTATTATGTCGAATATTTCTGCTGTACGGGGAAGGTGGATCCATAAAGCATTGCTTAACCCTAATTCACTGGCCTACTTCAGCGACAGCCTTAGAAGTCATAATAGGTCTCCAATTTAGTCCATAGACTCTTTTGGTATTTTCAATTTTAATATCTCTTCGCCTGTTTCTTGTATTGTCTGTTTTTATTCAATTTTAGTGCAATATTCTTTTGCACCATTTATTTCCTTGATATGTTTCTTAAAATCCAATTTCATTTTTTCTTAGCCATGTAGGAAGTACAATTTTGTCTCTTATTGCTTTATTTTACTATATATATATATATATATAGATAGATAGATAGATAGATACACATATATACGTATCATCTTTTTTCGATGAAACTTGAAATGTACGTAAGAGTACTCCTATGTTTTGAAATCATTTATCCCAGGTTTTGAAAAAATACTGTACATATAGAACAAGGGTTATTAACCACTGTCCAAAGCACTTTTGTGCGCCACCAATTTTTTTTAATTACTCATTATTTTCAGTAAAAAAAAATAAAATACGGAACTGAATCATTCGGCCGTTTTATAGAAATAAACTAAGGGTATTTGCGGTATATATAACTTAGTCTTTCGTGGACATATAAAAAGTTTGATCACTTCGAATCCACTTTTGTGCAAATATATTTGTATATGAATTAACTTTGAATGAAGAGGAAAAACTAATTTTACTCAGTAATAATGGAGATTTAATATCAAAACATTCTGAAGATAATTAATTCATTTTGGATTAAAGTTAGATGTGATTATCTCATAGCAGCGAAAAAATCATTAAAAACATTATTACAATTTTCTGTATACATCTTATTAGCGTGAATTCAAATTTCCAGCATTAACAAATACAGAAATGAAAAAAAAAAGATTGAGACTTTTAAATATAGATGAAGAAATGATATTGACGTTATCATTTTTATGACCTAATATAAGCAAAATTATCAAAAATAATCAAGATCAAATTTCGCATTAAACATATTCTCAAAATTAATTTGTAATTAATTATTCAATAAACATTTTGCTGTCTTCGACAAATATATTTAATTTAATATTCAAAATTTTATTTTAAACTACACAATAATAATAATTATTATTATTATTATTATATTATTATTATAAACTGTATTTTGCATAGTGTATTACAGATAAATAAAATTCTTTTAAAGTTATTTTATTGCTAGTAATTTTAAAATTGTTAAAACTGTACCACAATAAAAAAAAAGGTTGAGAATCTCTGATCTTGAACTCAACCATTAAAGTTCATAAGGTATGTCTTTCCTTTAAATAAATAATACTTTGATATACATAGAAGTCTTAATTTTTTATTTCGAAATATATCATTTTTATACCCTGTTTTCCTGTAAGTATTGAACATTTTTGTTCGTGTTCAAAGTGCACGTTGTACGGCAGTTCTTTTTAACAAAAATACATTCTCTTATCACGATAAGTGATTGCAGGAGATAAAAAAGAATATTGGAAATTTTTTATAAAAATTAATACTCCTTATAAAATGATTCTTGTGATCTTCTGTTTGCTGCGTTCATTATTTTTAACTTAAATTCAATGCTCAGAATGACATTGAAATAATTTAAATTGTGTGAGAAACCTACGTATTCTGCAAATTTGCAGTTTAAATTTTTTGAGCTACCCTGCTTAAATTTAGGTTTAACGTCAAATCTGTTGATACATCAGTAAGTAGCTCCTACTCCTTCGCTGGGAAACCTTCTGATTTATCAATTCATTGTTGGGGTTTTCAACTCCAGAAAATTTTATTTTATTGTTATACATTGCAATCGGGGGAGAAATATATAAGCTTTTTTTTTTGGATTATCTTTCCATTTCTTTTTTTCTTAAGCTACACCCACCGCCTTGCCCCAATTCCTGTTCTTTATCGAATAGTTTCAAGAATTAAATTTCCTGCCTTTCGTGAAAAATGTCCACTTTCACCACAAGGAAAATCCCGGATGAGAAATATTTCAGTATCATGGACAAACTGCATCTCTTAAAAACACTAGCAATAAGAGTCTCACTATAAGAATTAAAAATATGCATAAATCAAAGATAAATATCAGTGGCCGTACAGAGTATGGGCAAACCAATTAAGGGGTTAAGAAAGGAAATTTATTTTCAAATGACTCATTTCTTTCGACTTCTGGAACCCCTGGATATGCGTCTTGGTACCCCGGAGTTTCGTTGAATACAGTTGGAAGACTACTGCACTACAGTACAGGAGACTAACTGTAGAACATGCTGAGAAAAGATGAATTAATTGGTTGGTTGGCATAAACTTGTAGGCTGTGATTAAAGTTTCACCAATCAAACTCACTCCGGATTTTAGATAAAAATTGTAGAGAAATATGATAGGGTACAATTTTTTTGTCTCATTAAACTAACTCTAAAATTAAATGTGCTTGCAGCTATATACTGTAAGGAATTAGCACAATAAATCAATTGATTTCAACTGCCGTTGTTTCATTTAATTTATTATTATTTTTTTATAATGAATGCTACAAACCCTGCTTTATACTCTGCTCTCACAGTGAGCCCTTCGATTTAGAAGGTTTGTGAAAGAACTGGAAAAGAAATAAGTCCTACAATAAAACAATGTTATAAAACACACAAAATGTTCTTTGGGTGATTTCGGATTTTACCACAGAGATTTATTTCTTTTTGAGATTCATTTCCAAGTCATCCGTTATTACATGAAAGTTTACAAATGAAAAGAAACCATTGAATGGTGTAAAGGTATATAAATCACAATACAAATACACTTGCAAAAACTTAAATACAGAAATTAATAATACATGTAGAATTAAAACAAGTTTTTTTACTATGAGCTTAAAAAAAATTGTATCACGTGATTTTCTTGACATGAGAACCAAAAGGGGAGAGAAGTTTCACACATTTTCTCACATTTGTTTAAATTCGCTGTTCACATATGCAACAATTTAAAATTCTTTCTATCAGAAAAGTATATTGCTTAGGAATCTTTGTATGATAATATTTCTTTATTAATGCTTATTTTTTGTGTTCATTTAAAATTGTATAAAATTTACTACAAGCACCCGCAAATACATTTCGAAATGGAACCTCTTAAGGACCAGAAACATTCAGATGAGCACTTTTGTTTTCCCATAATCCGCAACCCTTACGATTAAAGGAACATTTCTATGATATTATTCATGAAAACTTTATTAATATTTTATTAAAAGTAGATAATTTATATATATAATTATTCATTTAGTTCATTCATTCGTTATACGCAACAATATTTGTAAAAATTATCGAGACTAATACACATTCTACAGAATTTTTTTTTTCATATTATGGATTGTCAATACAAAATATATTGTATTGACAATATATTTTTGACCTCGTTAAAAAAATGTATTTTTCAAAAAAGTTTTTATTATTTGAATTTTGAAATAAAAAATCTTAGAGAGGAAATTGTCACATAATATAAAAGAAAACTTTTTTACCTGGAAGTTGAATGGTATGTTGGTAACAATCTTCCACCGTGGGCTTATAAGTGCTGCTAAACACATCGTCCAGGAACCGAACCACGAGGCTCGTCTTCCCCACCCCTCCGGCCCCAAGCACCACAAACTTACTCTCTCGCATGCGTCACCACAAAAATCGTCTGCCTTACAAAAAAAATCGAACGAGGGGAACAACTAGCTCTCTGGGCTTAAGGATTCCGAATACGATATCGGTGAAAATCAATAACCCTCTGCGGTTATTCGGAGGGGATATCAGAAAGATTTTTTTTTGTGCAGTTTATTCTTTAATTTTATCCTAATTGAATTCTTTCAGATTCGATTATTTCATTTCCCCCCAACTTTTCCGGCTAAGAATCGTTTGGCGTTCTTTCTCTTTGTGGTTTATTATTATTATTATATCCCTTTTTTTGGACAATGAGGGAAAGAAAACTGTTGCGTAGGCCGAGGCCAGGGGAAGTTTCCGTTCGAAGCGAAGAGGGTGATTGAAAAGGCGTAACGATCCTGTCCACGTGAGCACCCCTCTCGGTCCGGGATCGCCTGGGTGGCGAGAGAGAAGGTCGCCAAGGGTAGTCGCCAAGCCCAGCGCCCCTCTAATTCATGGACGCTGATAGGTTTACGCAGTCGTAAATGGAAGCGAGGGGGGGTAGTGAGAGGGGAGGTCGACAGTTTCATGAATGGGAGAGATTTATTCATGTCCTATGTCTTTGGAAGGTGGGAAAAAGGGTTCTGACAGGGTGTTAATGTTTTGCACAGATTTTGGTCTTCCACGACAATATCGATTGGGGGGGGGGGCTCTTTTGAAAATGTGTGTTCCAGTTTTTGCGACGAAATTAGAGCAGTGCTACTTACAGTGGTAAAAAGGTTTTGAACATAAGTCGGTATATATATAAATGTTTTTTATTCTGGGTATGGGAAAAAGAACACAATATTTTTTTCCTATTTGACTATAATTTAACTTTAACAATTAGAAATTAACTTTTTTTTAAATTTTGTGCTCTCAAAAATGATGCGAAAGAACAAACAAATAAAACATTCAAAAGAAAATTGTTGAGTCCCCCACTTTTTCTGGGTTAATATATAATGATATTGCTTTTACAGGTATAACTTTCTTATTACAGGCATAATTATCTTTCTTATTCTTTACAGGTTAATTTTTTCCTTCTTGATTAAATATGTGAAGCGAAAGATGACGAAATATTAATCAATAACTTGCGTTCATAAGCTTTTTTTCCATGAATTGTTTTTACATGTTGCAGTACTAACAACAAAACAAGTAAAATGTTTTCCTCTTTTTCTTATTATAAAACTATGCACATTCTAATTGAAAAGGGGGAATAAGAGTTAAAACAAACCAAATTGAATAATATGGAAAGAATTTAACACTTTTTTCACGTATATTTTTATTTTATTTCACTTTATTTAAATGTCTCAATGAAATATTTCCACGTCCTGTTTCAAATTGTGAACTTCAGGTAAAAAAGACTTCCAAGAACAACAAGTAATTTTTAGTAATTCTCAATTTATTTCTTGCCAGTATTAATATAACTTCCAGAATAATATATTCATGGATCTTCTAAATATAAAGTGAGACTGCATTTCTGGAAGCCAAAACTTTACTTTAGGCAGGAAAGCTTCAATCTCTTTCACTCAAACTTCTTTATGTATTTGTTTATATACAATCAGTAGCGCACACACAGGAATTTTTCAAAGGAGTTCAGTGTCGGAAGTCCACTTTTCTCGTATCATGCTCCAATACGCCACCCAACATAGTCTTTTGAATTTGTCAATTTTTAGGAACAAAAAACAGTAAAAAACTAATTACTGAATGAATAATTAGCATTAATTAATAAAATTAATGCTAATAGCAAATACTTAATTAATTTTTACGTACTATATACATTGGTTTATAATCAATCGAGAGAAAAAAAAGCAAGGGCTTTGAGCGGGCCCGGACCTGAGGACCCGCTGATTTATTCATAATTCCTTGTAAATAGCATCTTAATAGCTTTCACGTCACTTCTTAGTAATTGAAACTTTTTTCTAAAACACTTCGGTGATTTCCAAAAATAATTCAAATCCCCCTTCACTTGAATGTGTGATTATACCTTTTCTATTCCATATGTTTCCATGTTTTTCCTTATGTTTAAATGTCTAACAGGGAAAGTTTTTCCTCTTGGTTTTAGACACTGGGAAGCCCAGTGGCTGAGAGGCAATGCATCGCGCTTCCCCACCACAGGTCCGAGGCTCAAATCTCGGGCTGGGCAAGGTCGACTCAGCCTTTCATCCCTTCAGTGGGGCGATAAATGAGTACCAAGCTTTCTTGGAAGCTTAACGCTGGGGGGTTTCACGTCAGGCTAACCACCTGCTCTGAATATCTGCTAATACACCTCAGGACCCAAGGTCACGTATACTGATATGAGCACAGTAGGCCTTGAGCTGTTGCGCCACTGAGTTAAGTTTTGGCACTGGAGGAGAAAGGATGCAGACTTTCTGATATGAACTTGTAGCGAAGTACCACATGAATGGTGATCTCTCTCTCCTCTGCTCGAATTACGTAAATACATTCTTTATTATTCGCCCTTTTTTCCCACGCCTGTGTGCAACAAAGATGAATGTATTATATATAGAGGGCAATTCGCTTCCAAACCGACAAACTTGTAGGGGGGCCCAGAGACAACTTGGAATCAAATAGGAATGCCGTGGTTGAGATCTATGGTGCACAGAAAAAGAACAGAATCACAGCAACACATTAATAGGACTGAAAACACCTTATTGAAAGGTTGTACTATGAAAGGTTACGACCAGAAGTCATCTCGCGTCCAGAAGGCACTGCGTGGAATTCCTTTCGTTCTGCAAGATTCCTGACATCTCCCCTCGACAGCTCGAGACATTCAAGTGATTCAATTGACGGAACAGGTGTCTCGCACATTAAACTCTTTATGTGACCCCAGAAGAAGTCCGTACACTTTCGAAATCCTGTCAGAGTTCAATAATCTTTCTGTCCCGTTGATATGTAGCTGTTTCTGTTCTTGTCCTTTGCATCATTACTCTCAATTACGGCATTTGCGACCTTGCATTCCAGTGTGATTCTGAGTCGTCTCTGCACCCCCTGCACACTTTGCAAGTTTGCCGATCTGGTAGCGAATCACCCTGTACGTACGGCTGTATTCCCTTATTTAGAAAAATACCCTATTCTCTCTCTTAAGTGTCACAAAATGAGGACACTCCATCGATATTTCGATAATACTTGTCTGTAGTATATTTATACACAGAAATACTTTGCTCAGTGTTGACCCGCCTATATTTCGTTTAGTAATTTGAGCAATAAATTTGAATTAGTACTGGGAGATTCACTATTATGCAATTTACAATGATTTTGCATTAAAATGTTTCCACTGCTATAAAAACTTCCAAAATGAACGGTGCTGATGGGTCAAGATTATACTCTATGATTAGTGAGTGCATTTGTGACGGGTGCTTACGCGTTTCACTAACCTTCTCTAAAAGTCTTTTAAATTGTATTTATTTTAACCAATCCCCGCTGAGAGCTAAAGGTGTGACTTATGCAAACAAGATAGTTTCCGGTTTAGCGAGTTCGAAAGAGATATAAAAGGGAGAAATGAAATGAAGAGATGAGGATGACTACGTGTTTTGATAAAGGAGTTAACTACGTGATTGATTAAGAAGGTGATTCTAGGAGATTAGTTTAACTAAGTGAAGTTTGTTAGCTGAAGGAAGATTATTGAAAAAGATTCATTAATTAGGTTCGGACGTAACTGAAGATATCAAGGATTGAAACCGCTCGATAGATTCTTCAAGTAATCAAGAATCCTGACTTAAAGAGATATCAGGTCTGTGATTTTTATAGATTAGATTTAAATGCGTAGTTTGATTGTATGCATTATTCCCCGTGGTATCAGTTAGTGTTCCGTCGTTCATAATTGAATTCTGATCTCACTCCACTATAATTTGTTGTTCTTAAAGTTTGATTAATATTTGTGTATTTCTATCATAAGGATTAATAAATAATAGTGATTTATTATTTACGTAGTTATTAATTATGAATCCAATATACCCAAATTTAGATAATGTTCAAAGGGGAGATAATAATCATAGGGGTAGTGAGAGACTACGACACATTTATCCAAACTCGAGAGAAGGGGGTCGCACAGTTCTCAGAGATAAAATACTTTTAGTCTTTATGATCTATAGTCTCATCGTGAGTGCATCGGCTATTCCTGTCATCCCATTCATGTCATGTGACTCCCTCCTTTTTTTAAATTCAGATTATTGTTGCGTAGATCAGGGTTCGTGGGTTCTAAGATATGTCTATTCCAGATAGCCAAACAGTTATTCGTGAGCGATGAAATTTATTGACAAGCACGGTCCGAAAAATACAAGGAAAACAGCATCAAAACTCGCGCAAAAGTTCCAGATGGTTTTCAGCACTCAGTGTGTAGAAAGACAGGTATACGTAACGTTAAAAACTATCTGTAAGTGACCACTCGGTCGTAGGAAGGCACAACAAAGTGAATATTTGTTTCCATGTGTTTCATCCTGAGAAACATATGAAATAGATGAACAGAAACATACATTACAATCACAGAAGACTTTATTACAAGCGATGATCCCAGCATAGAACAGAAGGGATGCGCTTGTTTCCATTCGAGACGGGAATCCATTTCAGGCAAAATCCCGACCTCTTTTCTCGAAGATGCACCCATGCTTTATTTGGAATTCGAACTTCATTTCACTCCATTACAAGCCACCGACCATCATAACCACCCTACTGGCTAGGAGGCTAAGTGAAAACTTACACAGCTGAAATAAAACTAACTCACGCACATTTTCGAGAAGCGACCGCTATTTATAATCTGATTGGCTGCCTTCCTCTGTTTTCTCAAACAATCCACTTATGTCATAGGTCATGAAATCAGAAACTTCTGCAGAGTTTTCGAGAAACCTCCATTGTGTCGCCGCCAAAAATGGTCCTCAACTTGACTGTAACTCCAATATTTCACCAAGTTCCCATTGGGGAGCACCACTATAATGTAAGGGACTGCGTTTTTAGTGAATATTTCAGTTCTTACCATAAGTAAATACAACAAAAAAATGTAACATTAACTTATTAAACATGCAAATTTAAATTATTTAAACTATTTTATAATAAAATTAAGCACTAATTATCCGAATATCGTAAGGATGTACAGTAACATGCCTTAACCCATTTATAATGCCGATGTCGTGGAGTGTTTTTAAACGAACTCTCAGCTCCTTGATGACGAATCTTAACAATGATGAATAATGCTCTGTGCTATTGCACAACGCAAGAAGCACAGCAAAGGAAGGAGGAGGGTGTTGAAAACTTTTAATGATTTTATTATTAAATAATAATATTTTTATTTTGTAAAAGTTAAGCAAATAATTACACAATAAAGTTTACATAATTATTATTATTTTCATTAATCGGAATTATTTACTTGATTACCTACACTTGATTACCTTTCATTTAGTGCAGTAATTTAGAGTCACCAACAAACAGTACTATGCGAGGTATTCTTGAACTAACTTTAGAATATATATATGCGATGACGGTGCAGCGATTCCTTAAAAAAGAATCAATTTCTTAGGACTGTTGGTGTTTTATATTTGTTGATATTGACGAAGCAGTCTTTTATAGCTAGGAATCAATATATTGTACATCTTGAACCACATAAGCATACACATATTAAACAAAGGACAGGGAATTGGTGACACAAAACACAAACCAAGCTGCAACCGATTACATGACGAAAGACAGAAGAGAGCGGGTCTCCAGAAATCTCAGTATTTACAGAAAGTGGGAAGTCATATGATCTATATAAGTGGGTGGATAGATGTAGTTAATTGAAAAGGTTGCTGTTAGGCGGCTAGCTAGTTTATTATTAAAACTTGGGTCCTGAAGGGATGGACCACGGATAATAAAAGATTAAAAGATTAAATTATAAGAGATTAAAATAATGGAGATTATTATACACAGGATGTCCAGCTTTAATGTGACCCAATAGCTAATTCCAGAACCGTTCGGTTTAGATAGGCACTTCCGATTTGAAAAATGTTTTAAAACAGGTAAATAATGTTTTTACGTGCTTTTCGAACCAAAAACACATTTAGAAAAAAATTACAAAAATTAAATTTTTATACTGTTCCCAGGTCCTATCACTTATATTAAGGAATAGATGCAGTACACAAAAAAAAAGTAAACACAAAAAGTTTCATTTTATTACGACAAAAACGGGCCGAGTTATGGAACTTTGAAAATTCTACTTTATATCCATTTTCTCGGCTATTTTCAAGAAGCTAGTAAGAGGCCGTCTCTAAAGTGAAATTAGTTGAAACTCTGCTAGGAAGCGTTCGCTTTTGCACGTCGCTCTTATGTGAATCGTTTTTAAATTTAAAGACATACGTTAATAATACAATAATTAAGTACTTAAGAAATAAAATTTATTCTGTGTACGTGTAAAACGTAGAAAAAATAAAATATTTTGGACGAAGAAAACATTTCAAAATCAGTTCCAAAAAACTTGACTTATATGCTACGGCTTCAGTCTGATTTGCTGCGTTTTTGCTGATCATGACGAACGTTAAAAATCTGTTGTGAATTCTCTTGCAATTGCATACAGTCATATTCTAATATTACAAATTCTAGTGCAGGAGAACGAGATGAATACAAATGAAGAATACTGTGAAATGCTACTGTTTTATGGGCAGTGTAACCAAAATTAGAGAGAGGCGGCAAAACTTTATGCCTTTAAATTTCCCACTCGAAGACAACCATCTTATTGCACAATTGCCCGTGCTGTTCAGCGCTTGTATAAAACTGGGAGTTGCAATAGACATATTCCCTGTCTCTTGCCTTCACCATTATTTAGATTAATTTGGTCACTCTGATATAATAAAGCCCCTGATTCATGATTGGCGCATCATTCCACATTATGCTATAGTTTGAACGACAAATCCTCTTTTTATTTTGCTTCTATTTGTCAAAACAAGGTGTTTTAATATTTTCGGTACAAGTTGTATTTCTTTAATTTAACTCTTATTGTTTGCCATACAGCAATACAAATTGTCAATCTATGATGTTTACTACGATGTTTTATTTTTTCTATGATGTGTGTGTGTGCTTTTTTTTTGTTACTTTTTTGGAGACAGTGAATTACTGTTTTTTGAACTCAATTTATGTACGACCCTCTTTTTTGAGCAAATCAGATGCTTCAAAATTTGTGTAGGCATAACTCGGTCACTTGTTATCGTAATAAAAATGAAACTTTTCGTATTAACTTTGTGACGGATCTATACGATTTCCACTAAAATCCTCAATATTTCCTTAAAGTATGTTATTTATTTCAACCAATCTCCACCGGGAGCCAAAGCGTGATTTATGCAAATGAGATATATTATATAAGTTCGGGTTTCGCGAGTTAATAAAAAAGGTAAAGTGAAGAGTTAGAAGAGTGAAGTCAAATGAATTGAAGCATCGGTAGATCAACACGCAGTTGTTGACAGTAGTAGTTAGCTGTTATGTGACGAGCTACGCTGGGGAGCAGTAGATTGAAGTTGGAAAAGATCCTGTATTCCCGAGTGTGGATCCGTCTCTATTATCCGATCCAGCCAGTAAGGAATTCATCACCACGACGGAACAGCCGATGTTAAAAGGATAAGGTTAGTGATTTAGAATATTGTGAATACGTGTACGTGTTTTAGCTGTAATTATACGTGTTTAATCTTTCGTGGATTCAGTCGCGATTCCGTAGTTCCGTTAGTAGTAACTCCTTCTCATACTCCACTGTGTTTTATTTCTCTTAAATTTGAATTGTGATATTATATCCTTCTGTGATTAATAAGCATCAATAAATATAGGGATTTGCAACTAAGGCTCTTGATTATTCAAATCTGCCTACACGTCCAGAAAAATTTAACGGTAGACGGGGAGATGATAATCTGAGGGGAGGATATAATCCTCGACACTGGTGCCCAACTGAAATACCGGATTAAAGAGCGAGTACTGGTTTTAGGGTTCTGACGGAATTCTTCTTTTCAGGCCGAGAGAATGTGTCGGAGTTCCTTGATAATATTGATGATAATATAGCTTATTATGAGATACTGGTGAATCTGGCTTGTGCGTATTTAAAGGGTCATTTAATTGGGAGAGCATTAGACTGGTTTGATGTTATCGGATTTGCGTGTGTAAACGAAGAAGCGACTGCCTTCGCGTCGCTTAAAAAGAAGTTGTCAGATAGTTTTCCAGTGGTAAGGAATAAGTCGGAGTTAGAGGCTCAGTTTTTTTCATCCAAGCAGCAGAAGGGACAGACCCCATCGGATTTTATATATAAATTATAAAAGATCCATAAGACTTTAGGTTTGAATTATGATGATGCAAAATTGGTCGATCACACTGTAATGCGACTCGAACCCCAGATTATGGACTATTTAGAGGTTCGAAACCCCACGAGGAAGGTACAGTTGTTAGAGTTTGTTGTTCGGTATAAGGAACGTCATAGCTGCAGAGAAACCCAGGGTTCGAGTAATAATTTTGCTAGACGAGGTTGGGATATGAGTAGGAATCCTCCGGGAAGACGGAATAATGGAAATTGGAGAGATACAGGGGTCGGAAATAGACAAAATGATCAGAGAGGAATAAGCAGAGGGGCGAATAATTTTTCTCGTCGTGATTATCGAAATCAGGGATTCGAAGGAGGAAACCGCAACAACCAACCAAATCATAGAACAGATCGTTATCAGAACAGAAGAATGGTGGTTAGTAAGGCTCCTATTCATGATTCAGCAAGGCGGAATTGGAGGCGTGGTGATGGCACCAGCAGAAGGCAAGGAAATGCCAATTTAAACTTTCTAAGCGATCGGGTTGCAGGAGGTAAGCGGTCGCTAGTTGAGTCAAATCCTCCTAATCGGATTAAACTTAATTCATTACGGTTATCACCAGTTGATCTTCCGTACGTGCCGATTCTTTTACATGACACTTTGTAAAAGCTCTATGGGATACAGGTGCGGAGAAGTCATTTATTTCAGAGTAGACGTAACGATCATATTTTTCCTTTCGTCCTATTAAGAAATCGTCAGCGGAAGTAGTTACGGCACAAGGGTCACAGTGCACAAATTTGGGCACCGTGGAGTTACGGATTAAGATAAGGGAGTTTTCAAAGTTATGGAATTTTCATGTGATTGCTGAGATGCAATATCCATGCATCTTGGGCATTGATTTTATTTCGCATGCAAAGATAGGTTTTTTTTTTTTTACGAAAACGTTAATCATTCCGGACTCGCAGATTGAGAAAGTAGCAATTTCGGACGAACCGGTACGGATAGATTTATCGAAGACGATGTTAAGTGCAGGGCAAAAACAGAAGTTTCCTATTTTGTTTAAGGAATTTCAAGACTTGTTTTCGGCTAAACCACGTCTGACGCATGTGTTTTATCATGAAATTGATACGGGTGATAATCCTCCTGTTTCTTCGAGACCTTATCGCTATGACAGGGTCAAACAGGGTATCATTGATTACCACATAAAGAAAATGCTGGACGAGGGAACTATAAATCCAACAACATCGCCTTACGCATCTCCTGTAGTTTTATGTAGGAAGAATAACGGGTTGCCGTTAGACGACCCAGAAGCTTATAGGTTCACAATAGATTATAGAAAATTGAATGCGATAACGAGGTATCCACGATATCCGCTACCGCTAATTGATAATTTGATCACTAATATTCCACACACCGAAATTATGTCATCACTTGATTAACGTAGCGGATACTTTCAGATGGCGGTAGACCCCAAAGATATTAATAAGACGGCATTTGTTACAAAAAATGGTACTTTTGCATTTACTCGCATGCCATTTGACCTTTCGGGGGTGGCTCCAAATTTTCAGAGGGTGATCGAAATCATCCTTAAACCAGTTCTCGGACGTTTTTCGTTCTGCTACATGGATGATGTAATAATTTCATCTCCATCTTTTGAGCGCCATGTAGAGCATTTACGGGAAGTATTCAGATTGTTGCAAGAGGCTGGTTTAACGTTAAATCGTGAGAAATTTCATTTCGCGAGGGAACAGTTACGTTATTTGGGTCTAGTTATAAGTAAAGAGGAAGTTAGAACAGACGAGGAGAAAGTAAAAGCAATTCTTGAAATAAAACCCCGAAAAATGCGAAACAGTTAGCAAAATTTTTAGGAATGACGGGTTGGTATCAAAAGTTTATTAAGGACTACGCAGATCTGTGTGAACCCTTGTATGATTTAAAACGAAAAAATTCTAAGTTTAGTTGGTCGGAATCGGCGCAGGAAGCCTTTGATCGTATTAAAAAATAATGACGGAAGCTCCCGTGTTAGAGTTACGAGATTTTACCAAAGCTTTTGAACTTTATACGGATGCTAGTTCAGTGGGAGTAGGGGCAGTGTTGACTCAGAATAATAAGCCTATTGCGTTTGCCTAAAGAACATTAAATAGGTCAGAGAGGAACTATAGTGTGATGGAACGTGAATGTTTGGCGGTCATATGGGCGTTAAATAAATATCGCAAATATTTCGGATCTTTGCCGGTGAAGGTAATAACAGACCATGCAGCACTTACCAAATTAACAAACGGGAAGAATTTGTCGAGTAGAATGATAAAGTGGATGCTTAAGTTGGAAGATTTTAATGTGGAATGGGAGCATCGCCCAGGTACGCAAAATGTGGTGGCAGATATATTGTCTAGAAATTCATTATAGATAGCAATGATGAACCAAAGGTGTCTTGTGCGGTGATTAGGTCGTTGATATTGTCATCTAGGGAACAGTTGAGAGAAGAACAGAGGTATGATCCGGAGTTGGGTCATATCCTGCTTTTTTTAGAAAATCCTGATGATAGTTCAATTAATGAGTCAATCTGTAGAAATTGGTCCCGCAATTTTAAATTGATAGATGGGTTGTTATACTATGCGAAATACACAACCACGCTCGGTAAATTAAGGGTATTTATACCCAAAACATTACGTAAAGATGTTATGCGAGAGTTCCATGACTCACCGATGGCGGGCCATCTGGGAAAAAGAAAGACCTACTTGAAATTAAAAGACGCGTGTTCTTTCCCATTTATGAGGAAATTCATTTATAAATATGTATCCACCTGCGACCTATGCCAGAAAATAAATTATAAGTACGGCTTACCAGCTGGTCAATTAATACCGATAGTAACGAGTTTTCCGAATGAAATAGTATCTTTAGATTTATTAGACCCATACCCTGCAACTAGTCCGGAACGTTATAAATTTATTTTAGTAATAACAGATAATTTTTCTAAATGGGTTGAAATAGTTCCCTTAAGGAAAGCTTCGGCTAAAGCAATTGCCAATGCATTTTTTGAGAATTATATTGCGCGTTATGGAGCTCCTGTAAAATTAGTCACCGACAACGGCCCCCAAATGATATCCGAAGTTTTTGAGCAAGTGTGTCGCAGGTTGAACATAAAGCATGTTAAAACAGTGGTATATCGTCCACAAGCTAATCAAACGGAGAGAGTTAATCGTACTCTTCTACAAATGATTTCGAGTTTTGTAGAAGATAATCATACAAACTGGGACCAATTTCTCAGGGAGTTTAGTTATGCTTTGAGGACAGCAGTACATGAAACAACGAGTAAAATACCGGCGGAATTATTTTTAGGTAGAAAATTAATCACGCCATTTCAAAAATTAGTAATGCTAACTTATGGATCAGACTTAGTTTGTGGAAATATGGAAAAGTTGTTTGAGGAGGCTAGGAGGAATACTAAGAAGCAACATGAGAAGTGGGGGAAATATTATAATAAGAGGAGACGTGACGTTAATGTGAAGGTTGATGATCTAGTGTTGGTTCAAACTCACCCGTTCAGTTCGGCGAGTAAGAAAATTGTGGGTAAATTTATGACAAAGTTCGAGGGCCCCTATAAGGTTTTGAGTGTGAAAAATAATAATTTAGTAATATTAACGTTTGGTGAAAGAATAACGGTTAATTTGGATCAGGTGAGAATTCACAATCAAAGAGAATCAGAAGACAGTGTCACCGAATCTGAAATTGCGGGAAGTAGTCATCATAGTGCAGTAGCATCAGAAAGGTCGGATGATAGGCGGCCGAGAGTAGTGCAGTCAGGAAGAAATGGGAATAGTCGTAGAGGATCAGAATCAGGAAATTTGGAAGGTACTGGAGATGTAGCCAGGGATAGACGCGATGGAGGGGAGTTGAGAAGGGGAAAGCATGTGCGGACGGAAGCGACTGTTTCTTCAGGGATTGGCGCGTATAATTTCAGGAAGAGGAAGCCACGTGTAGGATGGAGAGGGAGAAAAGAAGAAGGCCCGAATCCTGGGTCGAGGTGCAACAAAGGAACAAGAGACCAGAGGCACCAGCATTAAGAGACAAAAGAAAGATGTCCTCGTCCATGCCGTCTCGACCATCAAGAAAGCGATGCAGAAAGGTAGAATATGAGAGGCAGTCGGAGGGAACAACAATTCCAGGACCATCCCGCAGAAAGGAAAGTAGAACGATCAGATGCAACAGGTCCCGTCCAGTCCAGCAGGAACGGAACTGCCTTTACAACCTCCGGAGCCGACGTCGAGTGGACAGCAGCCAGAATCGGAATCCTGCAAGAGGAGAGAACGCCCCAGCAGGAGCATATCAACTACAGCAGACTCAATTGAGGAGAAGGAGATCCAGAAGGTTGGAGCGGAGAGAGGACAGCCCTAGGACAAGGTCATCCAGTACAGAGGCTGTAGTTTGAGACAAAGCCTATGCAGATTGGATCTAAAGATTAGCCAGGTTGTATAATTCTAATTTGTTTATTTTCCCTCTGATAGACAGTTCAGAGTATTTTCCATGTGGGCTAGTCTAAAATTTTGTTTTGTAAAGTTTAAAAAGTATACAAAAGTTGTCACTGCGTTGTGTACGTTTTCATATTAATTGAAAAATAAACTTTTGTATTTAATATTTTTCCAAATTTTGGAAAAACATTTGTTGGATTGCATTTATTTTGCTACACATTAAAGACGTGGCTTTATATGTGAGATTACTTGTATTGTTTGTTGTAATATATTGTAAGCTGAAAAATGTATATATTTTTGTGTGTAATTATTAAGATGTATAAGTAGTATCTGGTTTCGGGACGTGGTGTATTTAGGATTACTAACAACAACATTAATAGCGCAGCGCGATTGATTGTGAATTTTTGAAAATGAAACCAGATGAAGGTTATTTTGATATGAAACTATACATATAATATATATAATGTATGCCATATTTGTGTCAATATGGAAGTTTATAAGGTTCTGTGCATTTAATGTCATATTTTAGAAAGAAATTGATATAGTTTCCTTTCAGGGCAGCAGTCCCTGAATTTTTTGAAGAGATGTACCGAAGAAATTGTCGTGTGAAGATGTAAAATTTTTATATTTATTAGTACTTAAGTAAAGTGCATGATCAGGGTTTTTTCCTTACGGCAAGGTTTTCTCCTGATCTTCCCCCGAACGGGATGCACTGTAGGGATAATATGTGAAAGATAAATAAAATGGAGTGGAGTGCCCTTTTGAGTAGTCATTTCTGTCTGTTAGTTTAATTAAAAATTGTGGAGTTAGAGAGTTAAAATTTTTGCAGGTTCAGAGTTTTTCAGGTGTTAGGAGGGTTACGTGAGTTCTTTCAGGTCGTTTAGACCTTCAATAAATCACGCTTTTTTTCGGAGGGGCTTGTGATGGATCTATACGGCTTCCACAAACCTCCTAAATATTTCCTTAAAGTATGGTATTTATTTCAACCAATCTCCACCGGGAGCCAAACCGTGATTTATGCAAATGAGATATATTATATAAGTTCGGGTTTCGCGAGTTAATAAAAAAGGTAAAGTGAAGAGTTAGAAGAGTGAAGTCAAATGAATTGAAGCATCGGTAGATCAACACGCAGTTGTTGACAGTAGTAGTTAGCTGTTATGTGACGAGCTACGCTGGGGAGCAGTAGATTGAAGTTGGAAAAGATCCTGTATTCCCGAGTGTGGATCCGTCTCTATTATCCGATCCAGCCATTAAGGAATTCATCACCACGACGGAACAGCCGATGTTAAAAGGATAAGGTTAGTGATTTAGAATATTGTGAATACGTGTACGTGTTTTAGCTGTAATTATACGTGTTTAATCTTTCGTGGATTCAGCCGCAATTCCGTAGTTCCGTTAGTAGTAACTCCTTCTCATACTCCACTGTGTTTTATTTCTCTTAAATTTGAATTGTGATATTATATCCTTCTGTGATTAATAAGCATCAATAAATATAGGGATTTGCAACTAAGGCTCTTGATTATTCAAATCTGCCTACACGTCCAGAAAAATTTAACGGTAGACGGGGAGATGATAATCTGAGGGGAGGATATAATTCACGACAACTTTGTTTTTGTGCATCCTTTCCTAAATACAAGTGATAAGACCTGGGGACCGTATAAAAATTTAATTTTTGTAATTTTTTGTAAATGGGTTTTGTGGTTCGAAAAGCACGTAAAAACACTCCTTACCTTTTTTAAAACATTTTTCAAATTGGAAGTGCATATCTAAGCCGAACGGTTCGGGAATTAGCTATTGAGTCACATTAAGGCTGGACACCCTGTATATATTTTTATACGTAAAAATTCCGTTTCACAGTGTTTGTCCGCGATGAACTCCGAAATTACTCAACAGATATAAGATTAATATAATTTTGCATATTGTGTATCATTTCGTCTAACTTAAAACATAGGATATTTCATATCTCAGATTGTGATGTCTTTTTTTTATTGCCAGAAATTCGTAGAATTTCGGGAAACGGGAAAGTTCGTAAAATGTCTCAATGCGCGTGCTGAAGATTTTGTGAAGCAGATTATTGAAGATTTTGTTGAAGCAGATTTTGTTGACAAGGTGCATAAAAAATTAGTGACTGGTGTATTTTGGGGCGTGGAATCGGAATTTTTTTATTTGATTCAATAACACTCGTAACTTTGCCGGGTAATGCCGGTCGAACGTATTTTAGATACATCCTGACACGCCCTTAGGTTAAAAGCCTTGGAGTGCGAAAAGTTGGTTCCTGGCATAAATGCACACAGGCAACCTGAATTTTATATCCTATGTGAAAAATTGTCGCAACTTTGCCGGATATTGCCGGACGACCGCATCTTATACACACCCTGACAAAACCTTACCTTAGAGGCTTTGGAGTGTGAAAACTTGTTAACTGGCATATTTTTAGACGGGCAATCTGAATCTGATTTCCGATATGAAAAATTCTCGCAACTTTGCCATATAATTCTAGACGACTGTCTATTACTCGGATCACGGCAGCAGCTTTCCTCAAAAGTCTTGAAGCGGGAAGCTCTGGTTATTTTCGGGATGGTGAACGAGAATCCGTTATCGGATATTAAAAATTCCCGTAACTTTGTGGATAATGCCGGGAGACCCTAATGCCCCTTTCCAGAGACTGAACTTGCAGACTCAGGGAAGCCGAAAGTAGTGCCCGGTTGCGTATAGGGATGGGAATCTGCAATTAGATTTCAGAAACTCCCATAAATGTGCAGGATAGGGCCGAAATTAAGTGGAATGGCTTCCCGTTCGAGGCCCACTAACAAATTTTCATTCCCTCTAGAGGGTGAATTTTCACCCGCTAGGGCACCGAAATTCAGTCCCGTGTGTGTTTCGGAGCGGAGACAGATTAACTGAAATCGGATTTAGGAGTTCCGGTAATACCGAAAAATGACGGACGACCGCAATATGCACGGACGGTGGTGTCAGAGGACGTAGAGGTGCAAAAAGTGGGTCTTTTTCGTATTTTGAGAAGGCTGATCCTAATATTCAATCCAATTCGAGCAATTCCATTACTATGTCAAATGAGATTGCCAGACGACCGTATTTTAAGTGAACCATGATAGGGACTTACCTTAAAATTCTTGAATGTGCAAAGTGTGTTTCCGGTGTTTTCTGGGTGGAAAACAAGAATCTGAAATCGGACTTGAGAATTTCCTGTAAATTTGCAGGATATTGGGGAACGATAATAGTGCCACACCTTTCAGGGAACTTGCAAGAGCAGAGGCGCCAAAAGTGGGCATTGGATACGTCTCGGGATGAGGAACGATAATCTAGATTCGGATTTCCTAAAATCCTTTAATTGTTCTGAATATTGCCAGAATGAGAGGTCAAATGGCTTTGCGTTTGAGTTCCGCGTCCGTATTTTTATTCACTAGAGTTGCTACACTTACAGGCTCAGCCTTGCGAAAACACGATCAACAGAAAATTGCATTGGCAGTTGCAGGTGACATTGGCGCCACTGCAATTGGCATTCAGGCATTGTTGCCACTTTTTTAAATAGTGGACAAACTTCACATTTTGAATTATAGGTGCCATTAGCTCTCCGCGTATGGGTAAGTTTTTATACTTTCCGGTCCTGAAATACGGGGTGATTTTTTAATATTTTTTAATATACATATGCTACAATTCACATCTTCATCAGTTGTTTTAAAATAATACAAAAATTTTAATAGCTTTTACGTTTTCAAAAAAATATATAATATGGCACCCGCTATTTCAGCGGGAAGGGGTTAAAAGTTAAAAATTTGATGCGATATATTTATATTCAAATGAATATAATTTTTAAACATTTTATTTCGAAAACTGTTACGGAAATTTTGTGATAAAACAAAAAAAAAAATTAAAGAAAAGAAACTCTTTAAAGGAATATACTGTTTCCATTACAAACAATACATGTAAACATTAGTGTTTCATCTTCAGTCTTTTCTTAAAGTGTTCAGTAACATCATAAATTTTCCATAACTTAGCGCAAGGATGGGTTGATCAAAATTTTCATTATTGACAAAATTGAGATTTCTCATCAACAAGTAAAAACAATCAAATATTTTGGTGTGTTTATAGATTCTCTTTCCGACCAATACGAATGATAATCTGGCTTTTTTATTAGACCTTGTAATAATAAAAGAGCAAAAAATATCATCATTTCTTCAACATTTATTGGAATCGATGATTTATGTTTCCCTGGGGATTAGTAGAGGGATGTTGAGATTCAAATCTATATTTTTCAAAAAGCTCGCAAGTACGGGGGAGCTATAGAGAAAGCAAGAGAAAAGATTTCCTGAAATCTGTAGTGCCATCTGGGAGCGAAAATAAGCATCAAATCAGGTTTTTTTAAACCTACACGGGGAAAGAGTGAGATCAGTATTGAAATAAGGAGAAAATTTCTTCGCCCGCGATTTCACATGACAATCGGGGACGAAATTGATAACCTGCTCAAATCGCGGGAGCCGTACGTGGAGGGTTAGACATTCCTGAGAAACAGGAAGCAAGGCGTAACATTGAAAACAGATGAATGGATACGGTATTGCAAAGGAGTTCAATCATAATTTGCAATGAGTATACTATGGCTCAAAAACGCTTACTCAAATCTTTACATAGAAGTTTGTAAGATTTAAATGGCAACGAAAAAATATTCGGTGGTGCTGTCCTATTACTCTCTGATGATTTCCAACAGACATAGCAAGTCATTCCTTGCTCTACTTTTGCCCACAAGATTAACGTAAATTTAAAACAATCGCTTTTATGGCAAAACGTTGAAACACTTCGATTGGCCATAAAAACGAGTTGAACTGGAAGCTGATCAATCAGAGCAAATATTTCCTAACCAACTGCTGGATATTGGATACCGTGAAATGGAACTACATGAAAATACCCAATATATCAAATTGCCAGAAAATTTCTTTATTGTTGTTCAGACAAAAAAGGAACTGATTGAGAGTGTCTTACCGGATATACTACTTAAATATCTAGGTAATGAGGGACTCTATAATCTTGTTACTTTGGGCAAAAGAAAAATGTTGATGTTGACGAAATGAACTTCCAAATACAGGGATGTTGCCAGGTCATCTAATGCCTTTTAAATCAATGGACACTATTGTTGATGAAAACGAAACTGCAAAGTTTTTGAATTCCCTGGATATACTAGGAATGCCACCTCACAACCTTCGGTTGAATAGTGGTTTACTGGTTACGTAACTGAAACCCACAGTGATTATGTAACGTTTGTTCATTAAAAAATTACCGCGAATCTTCTTGAAGCAACCATTTGGATTGTAAAGTTTAAAGGAGAAATCATCCTGTTGCCACATATTCCAATAATACCATTTAAAAGGCTTCAATTTCCAATTCGTTAGGCTTTTGCGATGACCATTCATAAATCTCAAAGCCAAACAATGTCCATTTGGGACTTGAAAGTATAGGTGCGGATACCGGATCATATGGTAATTAGCAGCATTCTTGATTTCCTTTAGGCCTGTACAGCTGTAAGATAGTTTGTATAGTTCGAATTATTTTACCGAGCGAACGCCATCCCTTGGCGTAGGTGGCTCCACCTACAAAAACAAAGGATTGCATCACATTTCCTTATTGGTTGTCATCAGGTTGAGGGATCTATGTTTGTTAGTGGTTGTATATGGAATGATCCAAGTGTTTTTGATCTAATAAATGTTAAATTTTTCAGTTTAGACATCAAGTCAATTTTTATAGAGCCTATTTTTTTAAAATGATTTTTACTAATTTCAACTTGACATCTTGAGAATTAGAGATCTATAGTTAACTTTTCTTATACTAGTGTACCTTTTTTTAATAATCAGTAATGTCCGACAAAGTATTTATGGTTCAATAGAAGAAGTTTCAAAAGTTCTTCAGTGGAAAATTTTATACCATCAAATGTTTGAAATACTCGTTTAGGCGAGTCACTTTTTAAAATTCTTCCCAATACAGAAACTCTCCCAAGTTCTAATTTTACAAAAATAAAATGAAATCCACTATTAAGATCAAAAATCAGATAATTTAATTTTTTTCTCAGACTATTAACATTGATCCCAGATTTGTCCAGCTGTGAATGGAAATTATAAATTATTAATAGATGTTCTATGAGGCTATTTAAAACTAGTATTCTTTTTAGAAATACAAGAATATATATCAGACTTCGGGTATTAAATCAAGTCCGTTTGTAATCTTTGGCTACTGCTGGAGGTAGATTTTGAACGCGGTTAGCGCCGTTCTCAGCATCTGAGGGGGTGGTTGCTATTTTTAGGAGAAGAGGGTGGTTGACCTTCGAACTGAGCGGACAGGAGAAAAAAAGAGTCCTTTGGTTTTGAAACACGAAGGCACTGGTCTGAATTTTGTTGAAAGAAGGAGCGTTCCTTTGTTTAGCCCGACGCACAGGGCTTGGTTTTGCTAAACCCAGATTCTGGGTTTTGGTTTTAGCGTGGCTGACAGCTCTTGGTTTTACGAGGGTCACTCTAAAATGTTTGAGATACTCTTGGGTTTTTAAAGCGGTTTGAATTTTAGGAGTGTTTAAAGCAGTCTCCTCCAACATCAATGCACTTTTGGAGACGAATTTTCCACAGATTAAATTGTCAAACCCTTCATTTCTTGGAATGGATGAAAAAATGCATAGCCACATCAATCTCTTCTTCTGAATGAAAACGACGTCCACATAAATTCTTTTTTAGATTAAAATTTAACCAAAAGTCACACATAGCTAGATCCGGAGAATAAGGTGGATGCTCTATCAGTTTAATTTGTTTTTGTTTAAGAGACTCAACTGTTAATCCGGCTGTATGGGCATATGCATTGTCATAGTGAGACATTAGTATCCTAACATTAACTTCTTGGAGAATTTCTTGAAGATGTTTAGTGGTATACCAGTTTACTATTACTGTCTTCTGTCCTTCCAACCTTGTTGGCTTTTACCAATCCCATACGTCTGAAGAAAACGTCATACATTTATGTTTTCATTGCTCGTTGTGTTTTCACCATTGTTGGCGTGTTCAAAGACCCCTATTTTGCTTTCTTGACGTGTTGGAACGTTAAAAAACAGCACATGTACGTTTCATCACCCGTTACACTTTTAGGAATGATGCAGTTATCATTTAGCAATTTGAGGGGTTTTTTACTGATTGTGACACGCTCCTCTTTTTGGTGCTCAGTTATATTATGGGGAGCCCAACGGCAAACTACTTTTTTCACATGTTATTCTTCATGAAAAATTTTGTATATGGCTGCGGATTCAAAGTTAAGTTCCTTCTGTATCATTTGGTAGGTACAGCGATTATTATTCATGAACATTTTTCGTATAGCAGACACATTTTCCGTGATTACTGCAAAATTCTTTAAGCCATCTAAATGCAGTAGCATGACATGGAGATTCATCTCCAAATGCTGATTGCAGCCATTGAACGCATTCCTCTTGATTTAATCCAGCTTTAAAATCATAGAAAACCATGGCACGAAAACTTTCTCGCGTCAACTTCATTTTCTGTTCTGTCTTAAATTTACTCTACGCTAAACAACTTGAAGTAAATCAGTAAAATGTCGTCTGCTGTTTTAAAATACTTTGTATTTTCAAATTAAACCGTTAACTTTGTTTTGTAACTTCTCGTCCAAAAATTTCAGAGTTAGCCTTGTATTGTATTTAAATTCTGCTCTTTTTGGCACGACGTACTGTGTCTGGAAGTTGTGAGAAAAATAATATTGAAGGGTATTTTAACAGTGCTTCTCAAACTTTCAATATTTGCGACCCAATTTTCAATCATAATTTTCATCCCCCCTCCCATACAATATCAGTGCAGTTTGGCGCTAAATTTACAATACGATGTTAATTGTAAACCATACAAATTATTAAAATAATTATTGCAAATTACCTAGCTTTATATATGACAAGCCCATGTGAGGCACTAGTAATTATTAAATTTATTTTTAACTTAGTACTAACAAATAATTTTCAAAAACATTATGTTCTACTTTTATAAGTATATTATGTCAGAGTGAATCTGTATTTTATTATGTTACAAAGTATTTTGTTTTGCTTCCTTTCAGTAAAGGAAAATTTATCTTAAATCTTTTATTTCCACTACATAAGGATATCGCGCACCCCAAGGGCCTCACGGTTGTAGAGACAAGGATTATTTCAAAAGAAGGCAACTAGTGGATGGATGAGATAATTTTTTTCCTGAAATTCGACGTCTTGATCAGATTTTACATGCAGAATTAAATCTTTTTATTATCTTCCCCTTACATATACATATTACCGTTAAAGCTCGAAAGCCGTTAATGTGCAAATTACCTAGCTAATCTACTAATTATCGAATTTGCTCTGTTCAAGTGCAAAATCAAGAGTTTTGAACATTTTAACTAGGTAATCCTCACTTTAGAGATTACCTTAGATAGTTAAAGTTCAAAAATTTCTCTCATTTCCTTTCTGTTAAGAATTTTGATTCAACCTTTACTCATACTAGATTCCTTCATCCTAAACATCTAGAAATAGAGTGAAAGAGACAGTCAAAGTCGACTCCTTGAATTCCTTCTTAATAAATTTCATTACGACGCCCAATATCTTCTGGAAATAAATTGAAAAGTTCCAAAATTACAAAGTACTACACCTATATAGCAATAAGCACTAATAGCTCTAATAAGTAAACATTATTTCATTATATGTGTTTCGCAAACTCATTTCCTTAATTATAATATTAATTTAAAACTTTTCTTTTTTTTTTGTGTAATAGTTTTTCAATTGATTGATGATAGATTCTATCAACTGATGTGTTGATTGTTCAAATGTATTAACTAGGTTCTTAATGTATCAAAAATAAACATATATTTTAAGCATGCGAAAACGTTGTTTTCCTAAATATCTTAGTTCCACTTTAACGAATTCCTGGTAGTGAAGGGACGTTGTATATGGTCCCGTATACTCGGTAATTTTTGCACCGACCCTTGTTTACAAGAAATAGTTAAATTTCTCAGAAAGGAAAAATTTGAGAATAACAGGGGGTCCATGTGCCTTTAAAAATTTGTTTTGTATCATTTTGCGCGAGCGTCTTCGCCTAATTAGAGCGTAAATGCATCATAGAGAAAAGAGCCTCGCGGAGACACTTCGGTGTGACACGGCTTAAAAAGAAATAACAAAAATTTTAATAAACAGTTTTCTTTGATTCGGAGTCTATATTTACTTAATTATGAACCTGGGGCTTAAGAATCAGTTATAGCTCCGTCTAAGTAGGTAATGTGCATATTAATTTGCAAATTTTGTAGTTCAGTGCGCTTCAATTTTCAATCAGAATTTTCAGCGACCCCCCCACCACCACCTCTCCGTACAATAGCAATGCATTGAATTCATTAATAAAACACTTTAAAACTAAAGCTACAACATGACTTTAATCATAAACCGTACAAATTATCAAGATAAGTTTTAAATTTTGTATATAATACTATTATATATGATAAGCCCATGGAGAGATACTGTTAATTATTAAACTTGTTCCTAACTTAGTATTGTTAAATTAATTTTCAACTACATTGCGCAGTACTGATACATTTCTAAGTGTATTATATTTTAGTGTAAATGTGTATTTTATTTTTTATTGTGTCAGAATGTATTTTGTTTTGCTTCCTTTCGGTAAATATGTGAGGGATCTATACGCACCCTTTCCCTAACCCTCTTGGGAAATATTTGGGGCTATGGAAAATAACAACCTTCTCTTAAGAAGAAGACGTGATATGCAAATTAAGTTAAGTTATAAACAGTTCAGGTTCGCTTGCTAGAGAGTTAGTTAACTAGTGACAAAGTGAGATATAAGTAGAAGAAATACGGAATAAGGTTGTGACGGGTGCTTACGCGTTTCTCTAACCTTCTCTCAAATCTTTAAATATTTTATTTATATCAACCAATCTTCCGAGAGCCAAAAGTGTGACTTATGCAAACAAGATAGTTTCGGGTTTAGCGAGTTCGAAAAAGATATAAAAGGGAGAAATGAAATGAAGAGAAAGAGGATGATTACAAGGTTGATTAAGAAGGTGATTCTGAGAGATTAGTTTATCTAGTGGAAATATATTCGTCGGGAGAAGACGACTGAAAAGTGTTCTTTAATTCGGTTCGGGACGGAACTGAAAGATATCTAGGATTGAAGCCGCTCCTTAAAGCAATCCAGAATTAGAGAAACTTGCCTTAAGAAAAAGGTATCAGGTTAGTTATTTTCATAAATTAGATATAAATGCGTAGTTTGATTGTATACGTTATTCTCCGTGGTTTCAGTTAGTATTCCGTCATTCATAATCAGATTCTTCTCGCACTCCACTGTAATTTGTTGTTCTTAAAGTTTGAATAATATTTGTGTATTTCTCTATTAAGAAAGGTCAATAAATAATATTGATTTATTAATTAAGTAGTCGTTAATCATGAATCCAACATACCCAGATTTAGACAATACGCAAAGGGGAGTTAATAATCATAGGGGTAGTGAAAGGCTACGACACTGGCGCCCAACCGAAATACCGGAATTAAGAGCAAGTGCAGGATTTAGAGTTTTGCCGGAATTATTTTTTTCGGGTAAAGAAAATGTGACTGAGTTTATATCTAATATAGATGACAACATAGCCTACTATGAAATACCGGCGAATCTATCATGAGCGTATTTAAAAGGTCATTTAATTGGGAGAGCGTTAGACTGGTTTGACGTTATAGGGTTCGAGTGTGTAAATGAAGAAGCGACTGCATTTGCAACGCTTAAAAGAAATTGTCAGATAGTTTTCCTGTAATACGGAATAAATCAGAGTTAGAGGCTCAGTTTTTTCATCGAAACAACGGAGAGGTCAAGCCCCGTCAGACTTTATTTTTCAACTATTAAAAATTCATAAGGCTTTAGATTTGAATTATGATGAAATAAAATTGGTCGATCACATAGTAATGTGTCTAGAACCCCAAATAATGGATTATTTAGAAGTTCGAAACCCCACAATGAAAGCTCAGTTGATAGAGTTGGTAGACCGGTATGAGGAACGTCATAGCCGCAGGGAAAACCAGGGTTCGAGTAATAATTTTGCTAGACGAAGTTGGGATATGAGTAGGAATCCTGAGGAAAGAAGGAATAATAGAAATTGGAGATATACTGGGGTCGGAAATAGTCAAAATGATCAAAGAGGAATAGGCAGGGGTGCAAATAATTTTCTCGTCATAATTATCAAAATCAAGGATTCGAGGGAGGAAATCGCTACAATCAGCCAAATCAGCGAACAGTCCGGTATCAGAACCGTAGGATGGTGGTTAGGAAGGGTTCTAATGATGATTCACCAAAGCAGAATTGGAGGCGTGTTGATTGCAACAGCGAAAGGCAAAGAAATGCAATTTAAACTTCTAAGCGATCGTGTTGCGGGAGGTAAACGATCGCTAGTTAAGTCAAATCCTCCTAATAGAATTAAACTTAATTCATTACGATTATCACCAGTTGATCTTCCGTATGTGCCGATTCTATTGCATGATACTTTTTTAAAAGCGCTCTAGGATACAGGTGCGGAAAAGTCATTTATTTCAGAAAAACATACCGAACATATTTTTCTTTTTGTCCTATTAAAAATCGTTAGCTGAAGTAGTTACGGCTCAAGGGTCGCAATGCAGAAATTTAGGCACAGTTGAGTTAAGAATTAAAATAAGAGAATCTTCGAAGTTGTGGAAATTTCATGTGATTGCTGAGATGCAATATTCATGCATCCTAGGTATTGATTTTATGTCACATGCAAAGATTAGTTTGGACTTTCTTACAAATTGTTAATCATTCTGGATTCGCAAATTGAAAAAGTGGCAATTTCGGACGAACCAGTTCAGATAGATTTATCGAACACTATGTTAAATTCAGAACAAAAACAGAAATTGCAGATTTTGTGTAAGGAATTTCATGGGTTGTTTTCACTTAAGCCTGGGTCTGACACATGTGTTTTGTCATGAAATTGACACGGGGTGATAGTCCTACTGTTTTTCGAGACCTTATCGCTATGACAGGGTCAAACAGGGTATCATTAACTACCATGTTCAGAAGATGTTGAACGATGGAACAATAGTTCCAACAACATCGCCCTACGCATCTCCAGTTGTTTTATGTCGGAAGAAAAACGGGTTGCCGTTAGATGACCCAGAAGCTTATAGGTTTGCAATAGATTATAGGAAATTAATGCGATCACGAGATATCCGCGATATCCGCTACCCAATAATTGATGATTTGATCACTAATATTCCACACACCGAAATTATGTCATCACTTGATTTACGCAGCGGATACTTTCAGATGGCAGTAGACCCCAAAGATAAATGTAAGACGGCGTTTGTACAAAAAATGGTACTTTTGCATTTACTCGCATGCCATTTGGCCTTTCGGGGGCAGCTCCAAATTTTCAAAGGGCAATAGAAATGATTCTCAAGCCAGTTCTCGGGCGTTTTCCCCACTGTTACATGGATGATGTGATTATTTCATCTCCATCTTTTGAACGCCATGTAGAGCATTACGAAAAGTATTCAGATTGTTGCAGGAGGCTGGTTTCATGTTGAATTGTGAGAAATGTCATTTCGCAGGGAACAATTACGTTATTTGGGTTTAGTTATTAATAAGAAGGAGTTAAATAGATGAGGAGAAGGTAAAAGCAATGATTGAAATGAAACCTCCGAAACTGCAAAACAGGTAGCAAATTTAGGAATGACGGGTTGGTATCAAAAGTTTATTAAAAACTACGCAGACATGTGTGAACCTTTATATATTTAAAACGAAAAAACTCCGTTCCGAAGTCCGTTCCGTTGGTCGGAATCAGTGCAGGAAGCCTTTGATCGTATTAAGAAAGCACTGACAGAAGCTCCAGTGTTACAATTACCAGATTTTTTCCAAGCTTTTGAACTTTATACGGATGCAAGCTCAGTGAGGGTAGGAGCAGTATTGACACAGAATAATAGGCCTATTGCGTTTGCCTCGAGAACTTTAAACCGCGCCGAAAGAAACTATAGTGTGACGGAACGTGAATGTTTAGCTGTCATATGGGCATTAAATAAATATCGCACGTATTTCAGATCCTGCCGGTTAAATGTAACAGACCATGCTGCACTTACCAAATTAACGAATGGAAAGAATTTGTCATCTAGAATGATAAGGTGGACGCTTAAGTTGGCAAATTTTAATGTAGAAGGGGAACATCGCCCAGGTACGCAAAATTTAGTGGCTGATATGTTGTCTAGAAACCCGTTAGAAAGTAATGAAGAACCAAAGGTGTCTTGTGCGGTGATTAGATCGTTAGTATTATCGTCTAGAGACAGTTGAGAGAGGAATAGAGAAATGATCCGGAGTTGGGTCACATCGTACGTTTTCTAGAAATCAGACGATAGTTCCATTAATAAGTCAGCTATAGAAATTGGTCCCGCGACTTTAAATTGATAGTGGGTTGTTATACTATGCAAAATATACAACCACACTAGGTGAATTAAGAGTATTTATACCTAAAACATTACGTAAGATGTTATGCGAGAATTCCATGACTCGCCGATGGCAGGCCACTTAGGCAAAAAGAAAACCTACATAAAAGTAAAGACGCGTGTTATTTCCGTACATGAGGAAATACATTTATAAATATGTAGCAACCTGCGACCAATGCCAAAAGTCAATTATAAAAACGGATTACCAGCTGGTCAATTAATTCGATAGTAAACGAATTTTCCGAATGAAATCGTATCTTTAGATTTATTAGGCCCATACCCTGCAACTAGTCCAGAACGCTATAAATTTATTTTAGTAATTACAGATAATTTTCTAAATGGGTTGAAATAGTTCCCTTAAGGAAAGCTTCGGCTAAAGCAATTGCCAATGCATTTTTTTGAGAATTAT